>OVBI01000525.1:0-68901 GCA_900406495.1 Sisymbrium altissimum | reverse complement strand
TTTTCTTTGGGCTTGGACAGCCTGGTTAAACTGTTCGTTAATTTCATGTGTTTTAATATCGAAATTGGGCTATTGTATTAACTAATTGTAGAAAATTGAAGTATTGGGCTATAGCGGAAGGAGGACACGTGTCAGATTCATTAATCTGACGTGGCGCCCTATATGGAGAGTAGGTTCTCTAATTATATATAAGATACCTTTTTTGTTTCAAAACTCACCCCATTAGCCGAAATGTGATTGATTCTATATATACATATCTTTGAATATTATAAGTTTTACATAAATTCAAAAAGTTTAATGTATTTTGGGTTCATCGAATGCATACTAAATATATATTTTATATATATTGCTATCAGAATCAAGTTCAACGATGCATACACACAAATATTTAAGTTGAGTTTCGCTTACTATTATTTCTAATTAGATGCTTCTTAACTATTAGAAAAGGATCAAGACAAAGATTTTCTTCAAGTACATCCATCATCATCATATATTCATAATATATACAATATAAAGAGAACGAGAATCTGGTCATTCGAACTGCGAAAGGCTGCAAATGCATGTGTTGGTTGTTTAAAGAGAAAGTAGTTCGTATATACATATGTTAACGTGTTGTATAACCACTGGCTTAAAAAGACGGGTAGGATGGTAATTCAATATAACTGGTGAAAAGGACGGACAAGTACTTTATCATTAAAGCTTGTAAATAAGGTCACTGGGCAATATTCAGCCAAAAAAAAAAAAAAAAAAGGTAACTCGGCAGTACACCCACTTAGATTCTCCCAATGATCACGATCAGTTTGTCCTCCTATGAACATGTCTACTTAACCAATTAAAAAAAAAAAAAGTCTATTTAACCTCTTCTCTATAGCTTTCCCCCCACTATATTACTAAATTTAATTCGGAGTAAAACAAAAAAAAAAAGCTCAGATCTCAAAGAGAGGACACGAATTTTATTTCAGTTAAAATATTCTTTCGTTTAAAGTTGTGTGTCTAAAATTTTACATACATATTAAATAAATAAAATAACACCTAATATACTTCATTTCTATTCTTGATTATCATTTATGTATTTAATTGCTTAAACTCGAATCCATAGGGGACAAAATAGAAAATGTTATACAAATTATGCATGAAAACTACAAAAGACTCATCTTTGTGACACAATCGTTTTCTTTTCTAAAACAGTTTCAAATAAAGTATTATATCTGTTTCTAACACATTTAAGTACGAAATATTGATGAAATTCGATGTCATATACTAGTCCATGTAAATGCATTAAAAATGTTTAAGATATAATATAATTAAAATAATACAAACTAAAAGAAAATAAAGTTGTTGAATCGAGATAAAACACTTTCTTTTTTCTCTTCTTTCTCTCTAAAAAACTAGATTTAGAATTCTTTTCAGTTTGTCGTTAATTTTTTTTGTTATAGCCTTCGACTGCTAACTCAGAGTCGGAGTTTGATTTTTATTTTCTCGTTTTGACTTTATCTATTATTTTTCTCTTTTCATCCAACGGGTTTTCAATACAATTTAGTCTTGTTGTAAATTGTTTCCAGGATAACAAGAATTTATATATTTTTGTTTTGGCTGTTCTCAGAGTTTAATCCTTCTGGTTTTTGACTGATTTTGGAGTCTTAATTTTTTTCAGGTTGCTTTAAAGTCTTCTTTGTTCTTTCTCGGTTCGATCTTTCACCATTTGGTGATGAAATTCTGTTGAGGTGAACTTGCTCCTTACCTATCTGCATATCAGATTTGATCGAGTCTACTTTTCTCTTCATGCTTCTCTTAAGCGTTTCTAACTCGTTGTCCCAACATTGCTGTATCCAAAGAAAGAACTGGCCGGATTAGGAAGCTCTGCTTCTCTCTTTGCTTAGATTTAATCGGAGTTGGAAGTGATTCTCTCACAAAAAAATCTCTTTAGTTTCGTGCTTGTGGTTTGATATTAGGCTCTACTTTGGTTTCTCTTGTGTAATTGCTTTGGTTTTATACTTCGGTGAATCCGATTTGTCTCTGGTGGTCTCTGGCTTTTGGCTCCGGGTGTTAATATAGGCTTTGTTTTCTTCACGTGTGTAGGTTTTCTTCAGGTTGAACGTTTCGATCTCTATCTGGACCTCTAACTTTTGTTATTAGGTTTAGCTTTTGTCTTAATAAACTTTCAGATGATAAAAAAAAGAAAAAGAAAAATACAGAAATAGTTATAATATTTTGATTATTTTAACTAGAATACATCTTACAAAGTAACTGACTAGGACACATGAAAAGAAAGAGAGTTATATAATAAGAAGATTTAAATCGAAACCCATACTAAACTTCCTTGTAGCTTATTATATATATACGCGTTCGTCAAGCTAAACTAACGACCTTATTTATCTACGATCATATGAACTAGAGAGCAAAGAACAGAACATGTCAAATTACTTTCACAGCCTCTCACAAACACCACACAGGCTCAAGTCCAGGGTGCTCGCCAGGTGGACTCCCGACCAAGAGGTTAACCAAGTCCGCCTCCGTTCCGGTGCCGACATGAAGCGCAAGCTCCGGTGGTTCGACCTCGTCTCTCTCGGCGTCGGCGGAATGCTCGGAGTCGGTGTGTTCGTGACCACCGGACCCGTCGCACGTGACATTTCCGGCCCAGCAGTATTCATTTCCTACATCGTCGCTGGTTTCTCCGCACTTTTGTCCTCACTTTGCTACACCGAGTTCTCAGTTAACGTCCCTGTCGCCGGAGGAGCTTTCAGTTATCTCCGAGTCACTTTCGGTACACAATATATTTCTATAATTATTTGCTGGTTTCTTTCTTTCTTTTTGTTTTCTTTCTAATTATTTTTTTTAACTACGACGTATAAAAGCTTGTCGACTACAAATTACAGAAAGCTAGAAACAAGATTTTTAATTAAGTGTCAAGGGTATTTTTAACGAAATCCTCATCCTTGTTTTATTCTGATATATTTTTCTATCATTTCATGAGATTATTTACTTTATGTTTATCCAACACCATTAAATAAATAAAACACCTATACAAGATTAATATTTTTTTTTTTTAATGAAGAGAAAAAGATACGTAAATAGTAGTCGTTTTCAGCTGTCGCAGTCAGACAGATCTAAAGAACATAGTACCTGGATACGAGATTCCTTTCTGTTCATCCTCATATGCTATCTTTGTCAGAAGAAAAGTATATGACACTTCAAAATTTTCATTTTCTTTATTTTTTTAATAGAATAGTTCTTTTTGTTAATATTTACTATAATAGTTTCTTTCTCAAGATGCAAAAATTACAAATGTTGAAGGAAAATGTACTTTTATATTTTACATTTAAGAAAAAGTATATCTTTAATTTCGTGGCGAAAAAAAGTGTATACATTGAAGATACGAACCCTAACGAATATATATCTATCAACATGTGGGGCCAGGTGAGTTCATCGGGTATTTTGGAGGAGTCAACATACTATTGGAGTACGTCTTGTCAAACGCGGCGGTTGCTAGAAGCTTTACGGAGTATCTATGTACCGCGTTTGGCGTGTCTGATCCAAACGCTTGGAGAATTAAAGTGAATGGTCTTGCGAAAGGTTACAATGAACTTGATTTTTCTGCCGTCGCACTTGTTCTTCTCCTCACTCTTTGCCTTTGTCATAGGTAACACATTTTTTATTTCATTTTTTTTTGCAAGTCATAAGTATATATTAACCAATGAAAAGCAATTAATTCCATCCACGTATCAAGTTTTCATAAGTTCCATAATTTTATAGAAATTGTTGTTAAATAATTTAGCGTTTCAACTCGGAGATTCTCTTTTTGACCAACAATATAATAGTGTTAATTAAAGATGATTAATTATTTGAGTTATACACTAATCGAATGTAATATTATTTTTTTAGTAATTAGTTTCAACTTGAAGTTATATTTTTGGAGATGGGAAATAAGCTATTTTAATTTTTTGTCGTAAGGTATAGCAAAATCATATATTTTTCTATATATTGTATCTAAGTAGAGAAACTCTAGCCTACTTCTAATTTGTAAACCATGAAAATATGAATGACGTAGGTACTAATTGGCATTCGCCGATATATTGGTGTTTTAAGCCAATCTGATGCTATGTTTGTCATCAACAGTCACTTTTTTTTGGCATTCAATCCTTTTTCAAATGTGATTCTTTCAATTTTTCGTCGACGCACATAAAAAGTTATTTCACAATTTAAAATTGTGCCAGTGTGAGTCAGTCCATATAATTTTTTCTCTTTTAATAGTTTATTCAATTGGTTTATTCTCTTTTTCTCTCCAGCCCACTAATACCATTTCAATTTGTAATGCTTTTTGGTTATGGTTAAATAATGCTTTATTTATTATAGTGAATATATACATATATATATATATATATATATATATATATATAATTTACAAATACAAATTGATAGCTTTTGCTATAATTATTTTAGCACGAAGGAAAGCTCCATGCTGAACCTAGTGATGACGGTGTTCCACGTTATATTCTTCGGGTTTGTAATAATCGCCGGATTCTGTCACGGTGACGGAGTCAAGGCTCTGGTGGAGCCTCGAGGTCTGACTCCATACGGTGTTCGCGGAGTGGTTAATGGAGCTGCCGTCGTGTACTTCAGCTATATCGGATACGACACCGTTTCCACTCTTGCTGAAGAGATCCAAAACCCTTCCTTCAGTCTCCCCGTCGGAATCATCGGCTCCGTCTCCGTCGTTTCCGTTCTCTATTGCCTCATGTCTCTCGTACTCTGTATCATGGTTCCGTACAATGAGGTAATGGTTAAAGTTATTTGGTAAATTTTTTATAATAAATAACTAATTCAAATCCATTTCTGAATGTAATAACATGCACATCCATTAACAATTGTCCGCGGTTTTTAGCTAAACTAAGTTTGGCGACAGATAATTTCTTTAAGCAATATATTGGATACATATAAAATTGTGTTGGCTTTGTATAACTTTTTTTTTAATGAATTTATATTCTATCTTAAATAGAATTTCAAACTCTTTTAAAGGAATATCGAAAAAGCATCGTTGAACAAAAGAGGCATCAACTTCAAAGCTTTATTTTGCTTATTTTAATTTTAAAATATTTAAATAACTATACTCTAATTTTAATATTTTTAGTTTTATTAACATCATTTGGTACAAATTAAACGTTAATCCCATAAACCCACTAACTCTTGAAAGAGAAAAACAATTTCGTTTAATTTGTCTTCTACATCAGCTATGATGATATAAACAAGTGAAAACTTAATAAAGTTCAAAAAAAAAAAAAAAACAAGTGAAACCTTAATCCTCTAACATCTAAAGGAATGTTGTAGATATCAAAGAGCGCGTCGTACGCAGTTGCGTTTCGGAGGATCGGGTGGGGTTGGGCAGGGAACGTGGTTGGTGCGGGTGCGAGTCTAGGGATCGTGGCATCGCTTTTGGTAGCAATGTTAGGGCAAGCAAGATACCTGTGTGTGATTGGAAGAGCCAGACTGGTCCCGTCATGGCTCGCCAAGGTTCATCCTTCTACCGGAACTCCCTTGAACGCCACTCTCTTTCTCGGTAATATCATTATAGCCAATCCTTAACTTTTTAAACTATGATTGATAACACTGTGAAATTGTAAAATCACGATATACATAATCTAGAATAACATGCTTTTTTTGGGATCGTTATTTTGTACTAACAAATCACTATATTTATCGTTATTTTGTGATACGTGAAATGAATAATGTATTTGGTACGCGGTTCCAAAATAAAGCATGTGGTGCCATTACGTCATTATGCCCGCACACGTTATTATTTAAATTTTAAACAAAAACTAAAAATAGCATTTGTGAAAATTTATGACTCATGTATATATATAACTATGAAACTTACATTATTCCATTTAACTCTATACTTTTACTCTCTTTTCTTTTTTCTAATTTGTGAGTGATTTCAGGCCTATGCACAGCTACAATTGCGTTGTTCACGGATCTAGAAATAGTGATGGAACTGATTTCACTCGGAACTCTCTGTGTTTTCTACCTTGTTGCAAACGCGCTTCTCTACCGCAAATACACCTTAACAGGCCAAAACGCACCTTTTCACACACTCTCGTTCCTTGCCCTCCTCTCTTTTTTCTCGCTGGCGTTCTCCCTCTGGTGGAAACTGAACAAACCGTGGTGGGGCTTAACGCTATTTATGGCGATCACAATAGCGGTCACTGCATTTTTCCAATACCACACGTGGTCGATTTCGTCTACGGCTAACAAAAATCTTCTGCCACCGTATACCTCCAAATGGTCTGTACCGTTCATGCCGTGGCCGGCGGCGATTTCAGTGTTCCTTAACGTTTTTCTAGCGACAACCCTGAAAACGCTGTCGTTTCAGAGGTTTGCAATTTGGACGTGCCTTGTAACGATGTTCTATGTGTTGTATGGCGTTCATAGGACTTATGAGGCCGAAGAGATGGGTAGAGTAGAGGATGGTAGAGTAGAGGATGTTGGAATTCATGTTACTAGCTCGAGGGTGCAACCAGAAAAGTTGGACAATGTTCAAATGGTAAACCCTTAAATAGTTAAATGTGTACATTTGGATTATTTTCTTTTCCGTGTGTTAAGTTAAAAATATTGACAGTTGACCCGAAATTTATGTATACGAAACAGTTCAAATTACTTCAAGTAATTTATGATATTCCCATATACATCAATATCTTTATTACCATTCCTCTAATTTTCTTTTTTTGGTTAAGCGTGAGGAAAATAAAAAAAGTTGCAATACCTATTACAATTTTTTCACATTTTATTATTTATTATGTTACACGAAGCAATAGATATGACAAACTTTTAATATCTTCATTTCTTCATCTGATGCCACTAATGTGGTTTCCATAACTTTTTATCTGTTCATCCAGTACCAGTCCTCACTTTTAGAAGACTATAAGCAAAATAAAAAAAAGAAAGATTGATTATAAGGCTTGAACTTGGGTTGTGATAATCTAAGGAATAGTACGTAAACCACTATACCAAACAAATTTTTATAAATATAGAATTGAAAATGGTTTATAATATTTGGGGTTGGAAGCTAGTGCTTCTTCAGCTTCCCTCCAAAGCCGGACCTGTATTCATCTGAAACCACAATTGTTTTTAAAAAAAAATGTTTTACAAAGAAACAAGATTCATGCATACATTAAAATTTAAAAGAGCACTCAGTTTCCTATTTTTGAATTTTGTTTAGTTTCAATGGTGTTGTGCTTACAACTTGACATCAGTGACAAAGAATAAACTATTGTACTTAAAAAACTTGAGATCAGTGACAAAAAATCAACTATTGTACTCACAACACTGGGATCAGTGACAAAGAATCAGCTATTGTACTTAAAAACTTGGGATCAGTGACAAAGAATCAGCTATTGTACTTAAAAACTTGGGATTAGTGACAAAGAATCAGTTATTGTACTTAAAAACTTGGGATTAGTGATAAAGAATCAGCTATTGTACTTAAAAACTTGGGATCAGTGACAAAGAATTTTATATGGCTCTCTCCACATCTGGATTATAGTGGGGGTACTATAAGTTCTAAAGTGAGGTTAGAAAGTGAGTTTCGGCCATAATTTGACAGGAAACTTTAAAGCTACCTCTATGTTTTTTTCAGGATCTACTGGAAAATAGAATAGATTGACTCAATTGGTTTGTGATGAATTTATGACGCAGATGACAGATAGAGAATCTGAATAACCTTCCAACTTACCCTGCAGCCAAACTTGTAGCACACTAGCACTCAGTTTCTTATTTTTGAAATTTTGTTTAATTTCAATGGTGTTGTGCTTACAAGACTTGACATTAGTGACAAAGAACCAACTATTGTACTTACAAGACTTGAGATCAATGACAAAGAATCGACTATTTTACTTACAAAACTCGACATTATCAACTTTTACTTTATGCTAAAAGCAAGCATGCTGTCATTTGAAAAGTCGCTAAGTCATCTAGGTGCCATGTATTGCCAGGAAGTATAAATGAGTCCTCCTTCGTAAGAAAAACGAGTGATCTGAATTTAGAATAATCAGCTTGGTAGTTGGAAGGTGATTGGAGACCTTTGTGTTTTTTCTTTTATAACTTAAGTTTGTGTTGTAGGAGCCAAAAAAATATACCCTAGACGCAGCCGCCTGGATGACTAGTGAAGCTATGTCGATTGTTGTGGATGTCAATAGGGTATCAGATATTAATCAAGATGGTAATACCCATGAGAGAATCAAGAAGGCCGCTCAAGATGGGGATATTGAGAGACTCTACAAGTTGGTTGCAGAAGATCCATATATTTTAAAACATTTTCGTAAAGTGCCTTTCTGTGAGACGCCACTCCACATTGCAGCCGAGAAAGGGCAAACTCACTTCGCCATGGAGTTGGTGACTCTTAAGCCGTCGCTTGCTTTGAAGCTAAACGCGTCAGGTTTTAGCCCTATGCATCTAGCCCTACAAAACAACCATACCGGAATGGCGAGAGGATTTTTAGCAATTGACAGCAGCTTAGTCAGCATCAAAGGAAGAGGAAGGATTACTCCTTTGCATCATGTTGCTCTATTTGGTGATGCAGAGTTGTTGGGTGAGTTCTTGTGTTCATGTCCTTCTTCAATAGAAGATTTGACTATCAAGCGTGAGACAGCAATTCACATTGCTGTGAAGAACCACCGGTTTGATGCATTTAAGGTTTTATTGGGATGGGTTAAGAGAGTAAACAGGGAGGAAGTCTTGGACTGGAAGGATGAAGATGGTAACACAGTCCTGCATATCGCTGCATCGACAAATCAGACTCAGGTAAACGTCTCTCTTATCATGTAGTTTCTCTTTCACCCCCCTAAAGCTCTTGTTTTATTCACACAAGTTCATGAATAAAGGGTATGATCTCATCTTGCTCTAGAATCATCACTGCTGTGTTGGAATTGGCAATTATTTAGTTCCTCTGGAGCTACTTAACATCTGGAGCTTTACTTTCTTCGATTTGTGTTCTTTACGAAAGTTCTTGGGTTTCTTTTGCAAACAAGCGGGGTAAAGTGTGATTGTTTTTGCAGGTCGTGAAGTTGCTACGTGGAAGCGTGAAAGTAAAAGCGAAGAACTTGGATGGTAAGACTGCGATGGATATACTCCAAACTCACCAGTCTCCTCTTTCACCTGAAGCAAGTAATAGCATATTCCAAAGTACTAAAGAAAGACTACTTTCTGGCCCCACAACAACTCTAGCGACATATTTGAGCAAAAAACCATCTTTTATCGAGAAATGGAATAATGCCTTTGGGCTGACCAATCTGAGCAAGACTAGACAAGAATCTCTGAACAGTGAAGACAGTCGTAGTGTGATACTTGTGGTGGCAGTACTGATAGTAACAGCTACATACCAGGCTAATCTTAGTCCTCCTGGTGGATTTTGGCAGGATGATTCGAAGCCGGGTGATAGGGACACTCACTTGGCAGGGCAGATGACAATGTCTTTCTACGAAGCCATATTCTTTTATGTCCCCAACGGAATTGCCTTCTTCTTATCTCTATACGTGATCATGATTCTTACAGTTGGACTCCCCATGTGGAAGGTTGTCTATGGTTCCATAGCGACTCTAGGGATTGCTAATTTCGCAATGCTAAACATTACATTTCCAAACTATACTGCACGCCTCTCCGGGGGGATCATACTCACCGTTTTCCTCTACTCGTACCCGGCGATAACAGGATTGATAGTGTTTGCTCCCTTTGTAGTATTCTTTCTAAATAAAAGGCGCAGGCGTCGAGTGGACTTTCCGGCTAGGTACTTTAGCTCACCTCATGAGCTATCGTGATGAAACGTGAAGCGTTCAAAAGTGTTTTAAGTCTGGGATCACCTATGCTTCCAGTTTATTTCCCTCCGACTTCAGTGTCTAATATTTGTTTGTGGATTGTGTAATATGAGTGTGTATCCTTACTTCCCATTGTGTAAGATGAGTTTGTTTCCTTCTGTTTGATTGTAATACTCAATAAAGTATTCCAATGACTTGTCCAACTTTTAACCTACGAATTTCTGCGGAAGAACAAACTTTCATTGAAGACAGAGTTACTTCTGTGCTCATACCAAGAAAAAAAAAGTAGAACGATTTGGTTATCCTAGGATCAAACAGAAATGATATCTTTACCATAAATTATCAAAAATGCCAACAATTAAAACCTCAAGTGTCACTAGTCTCCATAAAACTTGACTGCCGTTTCTGTTCCTAGTAACTGGAAGAGGACACTTGGTACTTACTACACTCAAAAGTGATCATATTATACCATATGAATCCATATTTCTTTGCCGTAGTTGGTTAACTACGAAACAGGCCTCCTTGCGTTTGTGCTCTTTTTCTCGTTCAAAGCTTCGGCAAACGCGCCAATGATCTGCTGCTGCGAGTCAAGCATCATCTGACAATGCTTCAGCTCCATCTCCATCCTCGTCTTCTCCATCTCCCTCATCATCTCCATCTTCGAATTCTCCACCCTCACAAACATCTCCGTCAACATCTTCACCGAAGAAACAACTTCATCAATCGGGTCAGACTCAACATCCGCCTGCTCGTGCTTGAACCTAGAAGACGATCCATACCCATTGGAAACACCACCAGTATTGTTGTTGTTGTTGCTTCGGTGATAGCTCCCGTCCTTCCTAGCATAACCATTGACCCGGGAGGAGCTCCTAGAGTGTTGAACTCTCGGGTTGAACCCTTCCCTCTCATCCTCAAACTCATCATCATAATCCATCTCAGGAGAGAAATTAGCTTCAGGTTTAATGAAGTTCTTGGGTTTACTAAACCCATGAGAAGCAAAACTCCTATCACCAAACGACTTCAACGGAAACCCACCACCACTACCACCACCACCACCGTGGCTGCTAAACTCCTTCCCATGAGAAGAAGAAGCAGCCTTAAGCCTAGTTGTCTTTGGAGCTAACAAAATCTCATCATCCGAGTCAGCATCGAAATCAACCTTTGGATTCCCATTGTACCTCCTTTTCAATCCAAATCCACTTCCTGAATCATGATCCGAATCAAACTCAGGCTTAAATCCACCGTACATCTTCATCTGACTCCTTGCCCTAGATCTAACCCCATATCCATCTCCTCCTCCCTCTCGAACCGAATCAGAATAACCACCGATTTTCCCAGACCGTTTCGATCTAACCCTAAATCCATCTAAACCGTTACTCTCATCGTCATGATCCGGATCCGGATCGTAAGGCTCAACGGCGGCAGGAGTCACGGGAGCGAACCCCATAGCATCCAAAACGGGGAATAGATCCCAAGAGGAAGAGAACTTGCCTGGTCGCGTAAGAGAACGCTGTTTCTCGCCGCGGTAACGTTTCCGAAGCTTCTCGATCTTGTGACGGCATTGGATCGCTGATTTCGGCGGACCTCCCATGGTAGGCAGAGACGAAACAGCGGCGGCGACGTCGTCCCAATCGGCAGCACGGAGGTTTCCACGGCGGAGGGCGAACCACTTGTCTTTGTAGGCGTTGACGAGCGCAGCGGTTTCCTCGTCGGTCCAGCACGGAGGAGGGACTCTCCTTGTCGTGGTTGTCGCGACGGTGACGGCGGTGGAAGGATCGATGGCCATGGCGACGGGAGATCCATCATCGGGTGTTGACATGGCGGCGGCGAAGAAGAGAATTAGGGATAGGAGAAAAGAGCGGTGGGTTAAGGATAATAAAGAGGCGGAGGAGAGGCGTAGGTTAGTAAAGTTAGGAGAGGAGGGTGGCCGGTTTGAAGACTTGTACTAAAGTGCGCCGCGGAGTGGGTGACGTGTGCGCACCCGACGCACCTTCTCCACCGCCGTCGTATACGTTTAACAGACCCTATTTACCGGTTAAGTTTAAATAACCCAAATGGTTTACTTAATGTGTTTAATCGTATTAGTTTGCCTCCGGTTTAAAAATTTCCGAATTTGGAAATGTAATAGTAACTATGAACTTCCATATAGACGGCCGGCAAATCAATGAAATTCTCAGGCTTTGTTTTTTCGTAGCCTCACTATATTATGCACAATGAGAAATGGGAGGAATTATAAACTTCCAAACAAAAAAAAAAAAGATAAACAATAACTATTGTGAGCTCATTTATCAATTGTTTTTCACGAACCGGGTTCTTCTTGTTCTTGTCCCGACTTCATTCTCCTTACGGTTAACGATACCGGTTTCTCCAGCACAGAGACATTAACGCTGTTCCAGACATCGGCTCTTGTTGGCAAACCGGCAATCCTCTCAGCAACGTCCATGTCTTCTGGCAGAATAGAGCCGAATACAGTGTAAGATTGCTTCCACTCGTGATGGTTTGCTAGACTGATGAAGAATTCTGGACCCGAGCCGACCCACGCAACAGAGCCACGGCTTATGGTTGGACAGTGCTCGGTCGGGATCGGCGTGAACATGTTTCCCTCGGGCTGGAGTATTCCTTGAATCATGGCGTATGGTGGACCATAGGGAGCCTGCATGAAAATGGAGAAAAGGATGAGACTTTTAATAACATGCAAAATATGAAAGATCTTTCGTATAGAGAATAGAAAGTGTGCAGCAATAAGGTCTGAACAAGTTTAAATGGAAAATGAACCGGCAGAAGCAACGACAGAGCGTAGTCAATAAAAGCAATTAAATACTATACAGTGCTAGAGCAGTCAGTCGCCATTCTGTGTGTAATCAGATAAATCAAAACGACTAAGTAGTCGATCAATTGATAAATCATATGCATAATCACAAAATTTTACTATGCGATCACACCAGTCACAGTTTGTGGGTAAGGAATCTGGTGTGTCTCACATTATTCACGAGATATGAACAAGCAAATTTAATGGAAATGAACTTGGTAGAAACGGCGTCAAGCATACTCGATACATTCTGAAACCAGAGCCAGACTAGAATGTGGGTTTAGCCAAAGGCAGTCAGTCAGTCGCCATTGACCAAACACGTGACGTTCGATATAAAAGTCACATTCTCTAAAAAGTATCTAATCAGATAAATCAAATGGCAATGTCACACATCTGAACTTCGATATTAAAGACGAATATTCTATAGTAAAAAGGTACAATGGATGAATCAAATAGCTACGATTCTATCAAATTGACATCAAAACACAAAGATCAATAGTCGTAGTCTGAGAACAGATTCTAGCTGCTATGATTTATATTGGCAAGTGGTTATGCGCACTCTAATATTTAAAAGACAAATTTGTGAAAGGTTTCTTACATTGTTTATATGATTGCCTTCTGAGTCCCAATATGATCCCCGGTTCTCTGCCCTATGAAACTGGCAGCCTGCGCAGTGGCGCAGAGTTAACAAACTAAGAATGTAGTATACTGAGTGAGGAGCGCACTCAGGGTGAAGCTGCAACGAAAGTTAAGCATCCGCGTCAAATATGGATCTTTCCCTTGAAGCTCAAAGAAGACATTAAAACTAAGATACTTACTTTGACATGAAGTACACCGTGTTCCGTCTCAAAACCAACAATCCCCTAACAGAAGCAAAACCAGCTAATCAGTAAATCCGAGAATCATCGAGAACACTATTTGTTTCCATGATAAGAAGGCAAACAGATGCGTTATCATCACAACAATATCAGAGATTAATTTCACAGATCAGAAGGAAACTGAGAACACAGTGAAAGTATAATCTTATGAAATATGAGGAACAGAGCAGTTATTATCATCCAATCAGGTAGATAAATCAATACAAAAATAAAATAAAAATGCTGAGTAATTTCGTGGAGTAGTAAATGTTGAGGAAACTAAGAACAGTATTGTCGAGAAATCTGATGAAACTTGTTGTTTCCAGCGTTTAAAAAATGCATCAACTTTGAACTTCTGCGATTAACGGAGGTAATTTTTCAGACATAATATATAGACTACCTGGCCTTGTCCGAAAATAAGCCCAGATGTCCACATTACTTTCTGCCCACCTTCCTGTTTATCAGGCACCAAGACATCTTTTTGCTTCTTCAACCAACACTGCACAGAGCAGAAACAGAACGAACACAGAAAAACTTTTACATCAATCTCTGTAACTTAAACCGATGGCACATTAGAGTCAAATCACCAAAGTTTCTTCTTTTATAGAGAAAATTTCGATTTGACTTTGGCGATACAACAACATTCTCATTAAAGCATTTGGTCGAACACTTAAGCGGCACGATCTCAACGACAATGAATCAACTTTCCTGACACGTAACGTAAACGAAAGCAAACAATTCGATTCGATGACAAATGATCAGACACTCACCTCTCCAAACTTAGACCCGCAAGCCTCTTTGTTCCCACAGAACACCCACGAATCACACAAGCAAGGCCCATCGTTACCGCTACACATAACTTTACACGCTTTACAACATTCCTCCGGCTTATCAAACTTGAAATCCGTCCCCCACTTCACCGCCGGACCCCAAAGCTCCAGGTTATCGACTCCACGGCAACACCGGCCGGCATCTACAGGGACGTGATCTCGCGAGTCCGTGAACCGGACGGCGGAATCGAGTGTTGTGTGATCTTGGGGACGGAGAAGAGTGGAGAAGACAGCGTAGACGATAAGACAAGAGATCAGACCGATGAAAAGGAGGGCGGTGGCTGTAAAACGGCCAGGCTCGACGTCGTTTAATCGACGGGGCATCGCCGGAGACTCCGAGGATTGGTTGACGAGGCGTGTGAGGAAGAAGAAGATGCGTAAGCGAAAAGAATAGAGGAGTGAGGTTTCATGTGAAAATTGGTAAAAAACAAATACAAAAAGAAAGGAATCTAATCAAATAATTAATTAAGAGAGAGAAAGAGAAAGAGATTGGTTGGTGAGTCAACTCGCGCGGCTTCCTCTCTGGAACCTTTGAACTTTCATGGCAGAAGATTGTCATCTCTCGTTCTTTTGTTTTGTTTTGTTCTCTTTTGCTCTTTTAGGAAGTTTCCACTTTCCACCATTGGACGTTTCTATTGGAGTAACCCAAAAACGCTGTCGTTTCCGGCGACCAATAAAACACAAATAAATCCACTGAAGATATTTGTACAAGCCCGGTTCCAAAAACTAGTGTGCGCATGATAAGGATATCGCAATAAATCACAAATGGTATAAAATTGTTAGAAGTCATGGATGATAACGATGTATATGAATATATTAAACTGAAATGGTTTATCCAAACATTAAGAGATAATTTATAAAACCATCGTTTTTTTCGTTAAGATAATAGTTTAAGAATGTAACATTCTTCATTACTTTCTAGAGAGTTAAATTGTTGCAAAATTGTAGTTGATCACAATTAGGTTTGTTGAGTATATATGTCGTCGTTTGAGGTACAACCGTATTGTCACAATTTTGAAAATGAAAGTAAATTTTAATCTCAAATAGCCGCATATGAGAATGAGACCCGGGAGCCCCATTGTGTTCCATCCGAAGCTAAGTGTTATAGCGATTTCTTTGGCAAAGCTGTTATCCCGCAAGATTTTTAACATCACATCGCCAAATTTAACAGACGCAAAGCATATTCGCCAACCTACCTTATCATGGAGCATTGAATGAAAAAAAGATATGGAGCCAAAACTTTGAGAAAACACGTCATGCTTCAAAGGGGGCATGCGCCCATACGCGGCATATCAGAAGTTGGCCACTACTGTGTCACAGCTTAAGTAGTGGCCGTACAACACAACGTGACCAAAGTAAATCGGTTTGTATTCGGTCCACTAAAAGTCCAGACCAGATATTCTCTATGATTAAGAATTTAAGATCCAACATGTCTTGGTAGAAAAGGAGTGTGGATTTTTATTTATTTATTAAATGGCAGATTCTTTTTTTTTTTAAGAACTTAAAAGAATTGGGATATCTCTTTTTCATTAGCTCTGTAGAAGTATCTTCATTTCCATTCACCGAGAGTCGGATCTTTTAATTTACGCTTTGTTAAACCCAAAAAAAACGTCTTTCACGTCTTGTTAAACCCCAATAAACGTCTATATT
Source organism: Sisymbrium altissimum (assembly GCA_900406495.1). Taxonomy (NCBI): domain Eukaryota; kingdom Viridiplantae; phylum Streptophyta; class Magnoliopsida; order Brassicales; family Brassicaceae; genus Sisymbrium; species Sisymbrium altissimum. The sequence goes on along the minus strand of OVBI01000525.1, from coordinate 52,952 downwards.
AAATTTGCATATCCTTTCAATCCGACCTAGAACCATATCCAAATAAAACTCTATACTACATCAATCTTATGTTCTCTGTCCAGTCATGTGGTTTCTATATGATTTAAGCATTGGAGAAATCATTAGGAATACATACTCTCATCGTTCAGATCTTTCTTGGCCGGTATTATGATTCCATGTTTTCTTGTTCTCAAACTTCAAATATGCTCTTCATCAATACATTATTCTGTTCTGGATCCGAGGATTTGCCACGTCGACAGTTAAGCCAAACTACTCGAGTAGCAAGTAATTTGGATTGCTAAACGTATTTGATTGTCAAAGAAAACATAATGTATGAGACATTTGAGAGAACTAATGCTATTCGACTACTTAAAAAAGATGAATTAATTTGTTCTTTTATGTATTGAAAAGAAATTATATAAACTTTTCTAAATAAGTTTTATTGAGTCGGATAATGCTACGGAATTATTATTAGCCATAGACTGAGTCGGATAATTTTTTCATTTGAAGCTTTAGAGCTTGTTGGGATGTGGAAAGACCTCAGGCCATGCCTTCTTTCAATTACCAAACAAATGAAGTCAAATCTTTGTTTAGGAGATATTTCTGAGTGTAAGATGATGGTGGAGACACTGTAAGTTCTAATAGAGGTGCGGATCTTATTGCTCGAAATGTTGTTGATGGAAATCTTTTTCAATCTTACGTAGCAATGAGTTTTCCTTGGCGGCTTCATACTCTGTTTGATGAACAAAGAAGTTTTGGCTTATGTTTTAGCCTTACTAGTTTTCTGGTTGTTTCTACTCTTTTGATGTGTTTTCTTTCATTTTTAGTATCGAAAGGTGAATATATTGTTAGCACCGTTCGATAATCTCTCCTAGCTGAGGTGATAACTTTATGTTCTGTATCTCTGATATTTATAATATCAGATGAAAACAACAAAACTTGCTACATATATAATTAGTTACTTGATAGTTGATAACTCAAATACTTTAACTTATCATTAGGTACGTCGTATTTGCATTGGTCGTTCCGAATTTTATATTAACCACACTTTATTCATCTTATCTCGTCGTTTTGCTTTGTTACCTTTCCATCATTAGAAATCTAGATTTTATATATATTTACAAGGCTCTGTCTGAATATAGATAACAATTATCTACATTGGAAAGATGCGTTTGGGAGCCCATAAAAAAGGATAGAGACTTGCACTTTTGGATGATATCTGAATAGAAAAATTAGAAAGTCAAGTTGCCCAAACTTATCCCTCCAGTCATTGGATCGGTATCGAACGCTGTCGTTTATATCATCTCGAGGCATTTGTAGATAGCCGCTTTATTCGTGACACGTGGCCAAAGATTAGCAGCTCAAACAATCAGGTGACACATGTATTCCCTCTTATCATCTCGTTATTTACAGTACTACCCCCATTGCTAATCTTCCTTTACGTGCACTGGAAGAAAAAAGGAATTATCAAACCAAACGGCTTATCTATGATGAATCTAAATAAGTCAAGACACAAAATATTTCTGATTGAATTGATGACTTTTTCTCTTCTTTCAGAACCTACTTGTTAGTTGCGGTTATTTTCTATTACTAATTCAGACCTTTTCAATGTTGAATTTATACTTTTGAGTTGAATATTAATTAAGGTACATTATTTATAAATATAATATAGGGAGTTGAAATTCAATCTTAATCATCGTTGGACTTTTTTCGGTATTAGCCTATGAGTAAGGTTTTTCAATTTAGTTGTTAAATTGTAAAGTTCAAGAGCTCTTCTTATTATTATACTAGCATTATTCATTAAACTATATGGAAGTTGCCTTTATGGTCTTACCTTCACGAATTTATCCTCTTTTTAATCCAATTTATCACACTTGCACAACAGTAAGTTCGTTGTTGATGATTTTGGTGATTCGGATTAGCATCGAAATGTAGGTCTATGATTATAAACTAGTTCAACCACAACTGATTTAAGCTAGTTGTCCGATTAATCATATAAATAAACTAGTCCAACGTTTACGATAAGTTTTGATCCAACGAACTTTCAACTTAGATTGAAGAATATGATTCAATTTGCTTTGCAAAAACATAAGATGACAATTTTAAAATGAAGGCCAGCTTACAGCTTACCACAAATCCAAATATCACTATGTTACATACGCTTGGGCTGCAAGATGACAATTTTACAATTAAATGTTCATTAATTAAGGTCAATATTAGGATGGTTGAATGGGAATGAAATTCTATTTTAAAAGTTTATTAGTCAAAATATTCGGAATCGCACCATAGTCTTCTAGACTTCTACTATTCTGCAAATGTTATTAGTAGTTTTTGTTTTAACATGCTGTTATTAATAGAATTTATGTGTTATGTTTGCTTAACAATAGAATTAGAATAATTAAAAACCATGAAAAGGGTGATGTTTGTCACGCTAATGGCAGACACGTAGAAGTAGACCGTACAAGTCAGAAAATCCCTTGTATTAGTCACAATTCAACAAAACAATCCAGATAAAATTTTAAAAATAAAAATTATCATTTTTCTTGCCACTTTTACAAGCTATTGACATAATTATTACCTAAAATAGTCTTTAATAGGAGAGACTTTAATTAACCAAACTGAATCCTTAATTTTTTTTTTATGTAACGGCATTAATGTTCAAAACATTGAATGGCAAAACATTTAATTATTATGCTAAGAAAGAGAGTCATTTGGTATCTTAGAGAATAATACTCTTTGATTAGTGACGTGAAGGATTTCACTAATCACATTAAACAAAAAGCTGAGAATCAAGTGGGGACTAATGGCAAACCTGTAAATAGAACGAAACACGGGGGGTTCTTATATTACCAAGCCTCCTTACCTTAGCTTCAAAACTGAGCTCCTCTTCATCATTTCGGACAAGAACACAGTTTAAAGGAACAACAAAAAAAAAAGCAAGTGTCCTTTTTTTGATCACAGAAACCCTAATTTTGTTGCGAACCCTAATCTCAAATTCACCTTCCTTTTCCAAAATTCCAAAATTTCTGTATGTAAATGCATCTAAAGAATTCAACAGTAGCAGAACGGCGGTTTATCGGAAAAGAAGCCGCCGGTTGTATACCTTGCTCCGATTTGGATCCGAAACCTAAGATTAAGCATCATCGTCCTCTTCAAGTACCTGAGATTCTCACGACAGAGAAACCCACATACCGAACCGCCATTGGTTCAGGATTCACTCAAGTGCAGCAAGCTCCTCAGAGTCATCTGACCGTTGAAATCCCAGATTCATCATCGGCTCATCACAAGAGACCTCTGGTGGTGGCTCATCAATCTCCTCATCCGTTTGATTTCGTCGCCAACGTTGACGATTTCCGCCGTGGAGGAGGAAGCAACCGTGGAAGCTTTGGCTCGATTTCGTCTTATTGTCCGTCGTATCTTTTGTCGTTTCTCTCTTCATCTCTTCCATCGATCCCATCAGCGACCAACCAGAAGCTTCTCCGACAAGTGCTTCGTGTCCGTTTGATATGTTTCCATCTTCGTTTCTTACTTCTTCTCTCCGTTCCTCCTCTTTACATCTTCTTCCTCTTGATCAGTTTCCGCTTCTTCCTTCTTTTCCTCTTCTCTATTATCGCTTTCTCATTCATCCTCTCCGTCTCTCTCAAATTCGCTCTTCCTCACCTACCTTCGATTCGTCTCTTCATCGCTCGGTTACTCTCCCTCAAGCTTAGATCCTCCACTTCCTCTCAAGAGAACAAGAAACAGGTTGTTTGGTCTATCGGCTCGAAGCCTGTTGTGGAGAAGAAGACAAACTCCGGGTCTTGGGTTCAAAAGTACAGCTCTGGTGATGTGTACGAGGGGGAGTTTCATAGGGGGAAGTGCTCAGGAAGTGGTGTTTATTACTATTCGATGAAGGGTAAATACGAAGGGGATTGGATTGATGGGAAGTATGATGGCTATGGAGTGGAAACATGGGCTAAAGGAAGTAGGTACCGAGGTCAATACAGGCAAGGGATGAGACATGGAACTGGTATCTACAGATTTTATACTGGGGATGTGTATGCTGGTGAGTGGTCTAACGGACAGAGCCATGGCTGTGGTGTGTATACCTCTGAGGATGGTAGTAGATTTGTTGGAGAGTTTAAATGGGGTGTCAAACATGGCCTCGGTCATTACCATTTCAGGTGAGATATCATCAGTTTTTTTTATGTTAATTTTTTGCATTCTCTTTTGTTATTCTCATTGATTAACACGCTAAGTTCAGTGGTCTGGGTTTGAGCACTGCATAGTCATATAACTTTGCAGAAATGGTTGAACTTTTGGGTATAAGGGTGAGCTTTTTAGCGGTTTAATGGTTTGTAACTGAAGTAAATATGAATTTTGAAAGGTTTTGGATTCAGTCTCAACTTTCTCGTTAACTCTAGTTTTGCTTTGACCTACGGTGCTGTATGTAGGTCCATGTATATGTTGCTCGTGGGGACGTTCTAAAAGTGTATTGCTTCTAATCAAATGAGTTCTTGATGGGTTTTTAGGCTGAGTTTACGTCTACTGTTATTGATAATTGTATTAGATACTACCCTTCGAAAGATTTTGGCTTTCGGTTTCAGTTACATTTGAACCGAACTTTTTTATGTGGCTGTCTTCCTCTATTGCGGTGGCTATACGTAGCTTTTAAACAGTTGTAACTTCATATGTCTAGGGGCATCAAGGTGTAAGCTTTTTGGTTGCTGACTTGAGCATTGATCTTAAAAGAATTGCATCATCTTCCCTTCTCTAGTGATAACTGTCTGACTTGAAGCCGTGTCTCTGTTGCAGAAATGGTGATACATATGCCGGAGAGTATTTTGCAGACAGGATGCATGGTTTTGGAGTGTATCAATTTGGAAACGGGCATCGGTATGAAGGAGCCTGGCATGAGGGAAGAAGGCAAGGGCTTGGTATGTACACATTCAGGAATGGTGACACACAGTCAGGGCACTGGGAAAATGGTGTTCTCAGCTGTCCTACCGAGCAGACCACCCGTCCTGATTCATCGTTTTCAATCAGTCACTCCAAGGTTCTAGACACTGTCCAGGTAAACTTATAAGCTTATTATCTTACTCCTGCTAATATATACAAGTTAGGTACTTCCAATTTTGCTCATCTCTTGCGCAGTTAAGAGACCAATTTTTTAAAAAAATAGTTTAAATTTTCACATTGATCTGATTGGTACAAATGGATTACCCACATAACGTTTGATCCTTATCTCTTTCTCTCTTTATCCAACAGCAAGCAAGAAAAGCAGCAGAGAAGGCACGTGAAGTTGTAAAAGTGGAAGAAAGAGTGAACAGAGCAGTGATGGTCGCAAACCGAGCAGCAAATGCTGCTAGAGTCGCTGCTACAAAGGCTGTTCAAACCCAAACATTCTACAGTAGTGGCGGCGATGATCCCGTGTGAGTTCCTGTGGCAAACTTTTGACATAGTCGCAGTCATGAAACTCACCTCGAACTTCTTCGATGACACGAGAAAGAGATAGACGTCTAGAGAAGACACTCAAAATTCGCATCTACCTTGAGATTTTCGTGAAGGTGAACCACTTGGAACCAATGCCGAGATCTTTTAAGTAATAAATAACAGATCTGGCTATGGAGCAAGCAATACAGGTTTTCCTCCCACTTTTTTTTCTTATTCTATGAGCAGGCTGGTTTATAAACTGTACATAGGTTGTTGAAGAGTAAGCAATGTGTGTTAACAAAATATCTTTGTAACAAGCGTAACCCATGTAAGAGAAGCAACAAAACATTGTCTTACTTTTACAACGTGTGAAAATAACACTTCTTCCTAGTAGATTTCTTTCAATAAGAAATTGACATGAGAATCCAAATATAAATCAACTTGACAAAACTCAACAAGATAATAAAACGATCTGACAGAAGATTATATATATCTGGTCTATGTCAAGGTTCAAGCACAAATCTTATTCTGTTGGAAAGTTAAGACGAACGACCAATTCATCTGATCTTGGAAATTGTGGTGTGGTTATGGTTTTTCGTCTAGCTCTCAGCCTCTTGACGGTAATATCCATGCTGCCATTACCATTCATAGAAAATCAATCAATCAGAACTGAAGAAAGCAAATCCCAAGTTAGAAGAAAGGAACTGGTTTCTTCTTACATTAGCGAGGTAGGCATCTGCATACTTAACCTTTCAGCAAATCATTGTAGCTGCAATTGCCAACAGCTTTCCTTTACAGCCTACTACAGCAGAAATAGCATAACCCGACCTTATTAATATATGTCAACAGATATATGAATACACCAGCAAAATTGAAGATATTTTCTAGTACCTTTCGACAGAACCGCTTAAGTGGTTGCTGTGCTGGCTCACTTCAATCTTAGGAGACTTGTCAAGTAGAGAACTTAGCTCAGATATATAGCTCCCCAAGCCAGAGGCAGACCGCTCTTCTCCAACTTTCTCTTCCCCTACCTTTGTTATCATAGTTCCATAAAACAATTTCATTGCGGTTTCTGTTCAGAGAGCAAACACAGAATTGTGTAATTTCTGAAACTTGTCTCTTGTTTCTTCTTCATGATTCAGCTTCTCTCTTAGCTTATTCGGGAGTAAGGCCAGCGCACTTCAAAAAGGGGTCAAACAAGATAAGTTTCACCGTATCTACTTGGGCAGCAATGGACCGGTATATTTTTGAAAATTACCTGGAAACACCTCTGACAATACCAAACTTATATCCCTCGAGAACTGATTCTTTGAACCCAATGTTTAATCCTTCCTCAAAACCAGCATCTTTCCCAGAAAAAACTCCATCACGGTATCCCTCCTATTATACCGATTTAGCAGAAAAGCTTAAGTGAGTTTTGATCAATGACCAAAAACTGTAAAAAGAAGCAAAAGCTACACCACAAAGAAATAATAGAAAGAACAATTCAATACCGCGTGGAATTTCTCACGTCTAATCTCCCCGTCCCTATCCATCAGAATAATGTCACTTGATTCTTCGTCCCAAATTGCATCAAAATCAGTACCTACACACGTAATGACAATTCTTGTCAAGAAAGAAAAAGTTCCGCGCCTAAACTTTAAACATAACTTATTGAAATTAATCACTCCCTAGGATTCGCAAAAAAAGCAACCATTATCACCCTAAAAACTGCACAATCTAAGCTAGAACAAGAGACGAGACCAAAGACGATTTCTCAGTCGATAGGAATATCATCGAACATATGGTGAGGGTTTCAGATTACACAACATAACATCACTATTAAACGAAAAACAGAGTCAGTTTTATTTATTTATTTTAAATATGAAGTTATAAAGGAAAACCTTCAGGCGACAGCATCGTCAGTCACGGCAATGATATAACGACCGACCACGGAGAGAATAATAGGTGATGCAGTAGTGATCCGTCTAATTCAAAAAAAGGATGAATTTGAATTTTTTTTCCAACTAATATACGCATGAAGGTTAAATGGGCCCGTGTCAAATATTGGCCCAGGCCCATCAGACGATACTCTCCCGCTCTCCAAAGTCTTTTTACTCCGCAGGAGATTCAGTGACCGGAAAATTCCCAAAACTTTAACAGAAAATGATGCAGAAATCCTTCTCGTTAATCCAAACGGTGGCAATCTCCGGCGTATTCTCCGCCGTCTCTTGCTGGTGAGTGATTCACATTCCTCTCTCTCTCTCTAGCTCTCGTCTTTTCGATTTCTCCTCTATTCCATTCTCGTCAATTTAGGGTTCATACTGTCTTTTTTTTAATCCGCTCGCAAGGTATGGATTCATGTTCGGTAGAGAATCCGCGAGAAAAGAACTCGGCGGTTTGATCGAAGAACTCCGTCGCGGAGGCTCCGACTCTATTTCTCCTCCTCCACATTCGTGAGCTAAGTAACTCAAATTTTCTCAGGCGCTTTTGATTCGAAGACGGAAGCTCTTATCTTAGTTTCTATTTCGATTTGTTCTGTTTATGTCACTTTTACGACTGTTCTTGTCTGAGCAATTATTGTATAAACGATGTGTTATCAAAGTATGAAACTTTACCAGACAATTCAGTTTTTGTTTTGTATAAACAAAGAAACACACATTGGTTTGGTTGAGATAAGACTGTAAGAGAAATAAAAAATGCATATTATTATGAGATTTGAGTTTGAAGATGTACAAGGAAAATTTCATAGGATACAAATCTTGTTTGCTTGAAACACTACACTGGTTTTGTTCACTCTCTCACATCTCTATTGTTTATTTAATTATACCACGCTATATATATGTACCTATGTGTGGATGGGAAAGTTACACTAGAGAAGCCTCCTCAACTTTCTCAGTGATCTTGCTTCTGACGAATCCCACATAAAGGTCACTTCCTGTTGTGTCTTCTTCAGAGAGTCTCCTTCCATGACCACCTTCCTTCATGTTCTTAACAAACTCCACTAACTGCTGCCAATTTTGACCCTCAAATAACCTCTTGTTCATTCTTAGGTAAGTAAATGCTGTTAACCCGTTTCCGGAATCTGACCTATTCGTTGCCACCACTTGTCCGAACGCGCTTGAGTCGTATCTCTCTAGCGCATTCTCCCCTGCTAGCTCCGTTCCTGCCTCTTTCGTCGCGTTCTGCACTTGCTTCACCAGACCTTCCGGTGAGCAGTTTGCGTGCTCGGGTTGTTCTCCGTCTTTCATCTCCATGCAGGTGAAGTTCAGCACGACACCGTGTTTGTTGAACATCTTAGCTATTGGGAGGTATCCATCGTGGTTTCTTGTGTTGTAGTATCCAGCGGTTAGCTCAGCAGCGTGTGACCTCGTGTTGTAGTGCCAGTGGATTCCGGCTACTTTTCCAGATAGCTTCGCTCCGGTTCCTTGAAAGATTCCTTTAGCTGAAGCGAGGAGTTTGTCTCCGTGTTCAAGTAGCTTCCCGGAATACCATTCCATGAAGAACTTTCCGTACTCGCTGTTCCATGTTCCGTCTCTCCTGAAAAACTCAGTATCTTCTGGGAGGTTCTTGTACTCGCCGGCGTCATGAGGTCCACTTGTTCCCCAGTTAGTCTTCCCGATTGATTCAGCATATGCTTGAAGCGACGATCTCATGTACTGCAAATCAAGAGGTACATAGTTTCTTAGAACAAGTGTTTGGAGTACATAAGGTAAGCATAACATTATCTCTTGACTAGATGTTCTAATGAATTCAAGGCTTAAATTACCTTGTCGTAGCACTGGAACTCTCCAATTCCTGGGAATCTCCATGTCCCATTGCTCTCAGGGTATGATGGGTATCTCAATTCTCCACAAGGTCCCATTCCCACTTGAATTTCCTGCAATACATAAAGAAATTATGTTACAATCTGCTTAGGACACTGAATCAGCTCATGTCTTCCTTAAAAGAGTCTAGATCTCTGCTTACCGCAATAACCCCTCCTATGCAACTGTCGAATCTTTCACGGAAGCTCCTCATGAAATCTGAGTAGACCTGGATAGGTGTTCTTCCTCTAAGGACAGGCACAGAATCACATCCCAAGGAGATATACTCAGGGTTCCTCCTCCCAGATTTGTCTGTGTAGACAAGATCAGGGTTCTTGCTGATTTCTTCAAGCACCCATGGGGGCAAGGGAATACTACATTTTTAAAGAGACAACCATTAGCTAAGCTATAAATGAGAGACAGAGATCTTATTCTAAGAGAAATTAAAGTTTCTTTCGTTACCTGCAAGAGTCTCCGACGTTTCCTCCGCATTGGTGGAAAGACATAACGACCTGGAGTTTGAGACCGTGCTTTTGAACCATCTGTATAAGCTCGGCATAGCCTTCCCAGTTGTACTTCATAGGTCCATCTTTCTCTACCAATCCCCACCAAGCATCAACCATTACACCTTCCACACCAGCTCCTTTTAGAGCCATCAAACTAGCGTTCATGGCTCGTGGTTTGTTCAGATGCCCTGACATTGTTACCGTGTCTAGCGGTAACATGACAAACACCGGGACGCTAGCGTCGCTCTTCATGTGTGGGTATGAGAGAACGTGGAGCTTCTCCCATTTCTCAGTGGTATCACCTTCTGGCGTGAAGGTCTTCTCATGAGTGAATCTCATCTCCTTAACCGAGTTCTTTGCTTGGAATTGATAAGTTGGTGGCCTCATTTTTGCAAAGGACATGTTAGGGGAACCTTCTTGGTTTCTTGAACTTTTGGTATCTTTACGTTTGATTAGAGAACTCGAGGAATTTAGTGTTAACTCCATGCTTTCTCTCTCTGCTCTGCTCTGTTAAGAAAATGAGGAGAGAGGCAGAAGATGCTTTTTGTGTTTGAGAGAGAAGATGCTTTGTGTTTGAGAGTTGATGCTGTTTGTGTGTTGACATTTATAAAGAAAATTGATTGGCTGGGATTTAGGGACAAAATTTGGAAAAGGTGGGGAGAAATATCATGATAAAGGTTGCTTAATTCGATTTTTCAACATATCACACGGCTCTCACACTTATGAAAGTGAAAAAGCGTAAATGTCACATCAGTTGTTACAAAGGCAGATATTATAGTTAGTACAGTCTTTCAATTTCATCTGTGTATTCAGGCATAGGTAATTAAGTTTTAACTTTTCTTGTTGGTAAATTATTCATGTACTCACTCCTATAGGTTTTAGTCGCAGAAGAGAAATTTTAAACTTAATCTTGCTTTTTCTTTTGATAATATAGATAAGCTTTGATAGTTTTGCCTACTCAGCTTTGGCTCGGAACTCATGGTTCGTGTGGCTGAAAATTCTTAAGGTCTCTTGACATTAATTTTAATAAGATAAATAAGTACAAGGATTATTTTCAGTATGAAGTTTTTTGTGGTTGCTATTAACTCTGGTTATTTTCTTCTCCTTGGACTTTCCTTCCTGTAAGATTTGTATTTCCAACTAAGCACCAGTTCATTGACTAATTTCAAACAAAAGCTAACATTTTCTTGTAGATTTCTTTCTCATGGCCCTCTCTTGTTCACAGTGGCACCTTTTTTTCTCTTGCCTGGTTATGTTTAGGTTATGTTATTCTGCCAAGTTGGCGTATGTAGAGCTTAGTATATTGAATTTCTTGTCAAACCTTTTCTAATTGGTCTCCCTGAATGCTGCAGTATTTTTATATCTCCAATATATTGTTTTACCGAACAAGTGGTCTTTGATGCATTAAAAGCCCTTGTTGATTTGTGTTGATGCAATTTTAGCATGCTTAATACTTGTGCTTTGATCTTATAAGCCATGTGAGTATCAAGTGTTCTTTTATTAAAGATGACTTAGGATGACGATGCATTAGAATCCTGGTCGACTGCAAATATTATTTGGGAATCTTTCTCTCTTTCTTTTTCTCTCTGACGCATTGAAAGTGACAGTTTGGTCTTTATTCAGGTGACGTAGATTGCGGTTTTGGCTAATTCTTCATCGAGGACAAGTTGTTTCTCTCGTTTCTAATTTCCACCGTTAATTTTTGAATGGTAGAAATTGATCCTTATCGCTTTGGCACCTTCTCTTCTTTGGCTTGTGCTTTTTTATTCACAGGGTCCAGGGGAGTGTGTGTAGTAGTAAGGCGGGGACGACATTGGATATTGACTCAAACAGGTACGCTCTATGAATCCTGAGCTCGTATCTTCGTAGTTAAGAAACAAATTTGTCTAGTAAAAAATATAAATTCTTGAATAGACCCCCCCATTTCTTTATCTTTGATCCTTATGTTAACAATTCAAAGACCATAGTTATGTCTTGCTAAGTATCTAGATATATATGTATATGCTCTGTTTCCGATTTTGTTTGGTTAAGAATGATATAAGCATGTTGTGACATCTACGGTCAAGAAATTGAAATAGACACACGCTTTATTGTGACTCTTTTTGTATCAAAACTCTACGGTACGCATTGTAGGAAAATCATGATTGTGACGAGTAATATTGTTATATTGGGCTTTTGAGGGAAAAATCTCATTGTCATTTTCGAAGAATTTTTTTTTGGGGGGAATGGGAGGGGCGTGGGTGTGTTAAACAAAGTTGATACATTTTTCTTGATTTTTTTATGTCCATGGAAAGTTATGAGCTTTATTATGGACCGATGGTGTAAAAAGTACAAAGCGTATGGACTTGTTCACACACGGATAAGCAAAAATCCAAAAATTAGTGCGTAATGAGTTGATATCTTCCTTCCACGTAACCTACTTACTTACCCACCCTCCCCACTTATTTTCTTTCTCTTTCCTTCTTGTTACTATACATAGTTTCTGACTTTGATCTTTGCTGGTTGATCTAATGTGGTCGACATACTTCTGTGTCTTGACATTAGTTAAAAATCTAATATTGGAGTTAGAAATCGTCTTGACATACTTCTTGTTTTATTGGCTTTAGGAGTTCGGTACATTTGGTGCTGTGACCAACTGACCATTCATGGATGAGATGTGTGAATTTGTTGGGGCTGAGCCTGAGTGAATGTTTCTATAATTAGGCCAAAGGCCAAACAAATCTTCGTACTCGGTAGCGTCATTGTGAAAGATATAGTGGCTAAAGTAAAGAGAGATTGTATAAAGCAGATTGATATGGTTTTGTGGTTAGTATAATGGTCAAAGAGTATCATCATCGTCGCTAAGATATCATAGTCTTCGTTGAACATGGCAAAATAAAGAAGTCATAACCTTAACAGTTAAGCTTTATAGTTTGTCATTGTCGCGAAGATATTTTTCCTGCTTTGTGGCATGTGATAAGTGAACATCCAATAAATATATAAGTTAACGAGTTTGTCTTTTATCAAAATCAAATAAATATTTTCGAAAATAACTACAGTACAAAGATATTTTCTCTCCCAGTTCTTCTTATGTTGAATCATTTTCAGAAAGGACAAGGCATTGTTTCCCATAAATATCAAGAAGATATTTGTCATAAATATCAAAGGAAGATACTTGTAGTCCACATGTAACAGAACTATCATCTGACAACAATAATAATTATTCAATACAGTACTGCTCAATGCAAAGATATTTTGTTATTTTGTAATGTTTTTTGATCACGAGAGGTTTTTCAAGATTCTGCAATGGGGAAAGCTGAGCCGATACGGTTGTTGCCAAGTCGGTAACATTTGACATTGACACTGTATGGACCCAACTGAATGTGGTTATCTTCTCTGCCCATGAAGAAACACATTGTGTAGAGAGCCAACTCGAACTCTGGACTTACACCAACTAGAGTACTTGACACTGATTTTAGAACACCGTTCCACTCGAATTGGATCGTTAGCAGCTGAGTCTCTGCGTCAGGCTGCAATAGAATCCAAAGTGCGATATCTTAGTTAAACCATTGCATATTGGAGGAAACATTATGGACTGAACGAAAGATATGATACTTACAATTTCACCACGACGCCGGGGAAATATGTAGCCTTGATAATCTACTGTTCCTTTGGCTTCCTCCAGGTAAAACTATAATAAGATTGAAGATTATAATGTTTATATTCGGGCTATCCAGAGATTTGAATTCATGATAGCGAGAAAAGAAAGAAAAAAAGCGTTTTACCTGAAGCCAGTTATGGAAGCCAGAGACTTGTTCCCCACCAGATTGTTTGATCTCACCTACAAAGACATGCTCGAAGGCAGAAGAGGAGCCAGATGTACCTCCACGGCCATAGAGATCGAACCAGAGACTTGTCAGCATTCTCTTGAACTCTTGGTAGCTTCCAGGAGCAACGTCCTTGCGCACAAGGTACTTGTGAAGGTACTTAATCGGAGCGGTTCTGCTAATCTCTTCGATGAAAGCCGCTTGCTCTTGCCTCTCTTGTTCCGTGACTACTTCTTTGTAGCCTTCATTAGGGTTATAGTTGTCAAGCAAGGAGCAGAATCTGGCGAAAGTCGGCTTTCTAAAGACTTCGTCGCTCACCCAAGAGAACAGTAATCCTTCAGCCATGTCAGATCTCTCATGAACCCTTTTACCATCTCCACAGTCGATTTGATAATCGTTTCCAGGGACAAGGCGGTTCAAATCTAGCTCCCACAGTTTGTTGCAAGCTTCAGAGAGACCTGAGAGCTCTAGTTGTGAGGGTTCTAGGTCCCCATGAGTTTCAACGTCATCTGAGTATCGTTGTTCACTCGCTGGGCCTTTGTAATCTTGCCATTGTTCCTTCTTGACCTGCAGAGACAGAGATAACACATACGAATTCAGAGAAAGGAAGGGTCAAAATCAACGGTAAAGGCTCTCAGTCTCAGGTCCATATCTCGAACCTTATGTGACTGCCTTGCAGGTTTCTTTTTTCCCACGGTTTCCCAACCGTCATTGTCTTCTTTCTGGTTTCCCTGTATATAGGAAATCAAATGCCAACATTAGATCCCTAACATTACTAAAGTAAAAGTGTAGCATTAGGTTCGATTCTTCTATTTAAGATTTATCTAAAGGTGTTGTACGAGTAAACTGAAGTTAAATCTCACCGAGAAGTCTTGTGGCTCGGTTACTTGAGCAGCATGCCTATTCTCTTCCTGGTCCTCCTGCGTGGGAAAATCATATTGCCGAATACTGAAAAATTAAATTCTTGCTTTACAGGTAAAGAGCATGATTTCTTGTGAATGCGAGAAATAGTATTATCATTCAGATGGTTATCTATCTAGAAGCAATGTAGAAACAGTTTCGTCAAATATCGATGTGATTGAAACTCAAATGCGGTTATATGAAAATGTAGAAGTAACATTGATCCAAAAACCTGATGTGAATGCCTTGCAGACATTCTTTCTCCCTTCTTCTCCCATTGATTCTCCTATACCAAAAAGAAACAAAAAGAAACGCGAGCATATCAATCGGGGGAAATAAGTGGTTTCTTTGTCCTGATCTTGATCTTGAAACAGTTGAGAGCTAACTCCATCAAAGACTTATTAACTAACAGCAATGCAAAGTAGAATATGAATCTGTATCTACATTACAATTGCTAATGATGTAGCTTAACTTTCAACTGACTATCATATATAAGCTTCTACGAATCTATCCAAACGCATATATAAAAAAATAGATTCCTTAGCCACTCAGTCTGATTCAGAACACAACTAAAACTCCCCAAAGCTATCTGAAGTTTTGACTCCTTACCTCTAAATTCTGGCGTCGACCGTGCGGCGATCCTCCCTCGCGATTCTGATCGTCGTCCTCACCGGAAACCACCTGCGATCATTTCCAGATCCATAAAGAAGGAATCGATCATCAGAAACAAAAGAAATCTCAACAAAAATATGAAAAGACAGAACAGGGTTGATATACAGACATTAGCCCAAGTGGATCTAGGTCTCTCGTCCCTTTCATCATCTCTGTCGCGACGTTCGTCACCTCCGAAAGCCACGTCAGCCAAACCTTTGATCAACCCTTCCATTGTCTCTCTCAAATCTCAAATGAATGACTCAGACGAGAAGCCGAAAAAGAAAGAGTGTTATGTTGTGTGATCCAGATTTGGTTAGTTGAGTCACGACGTCGTCTGTTTACTTCCTTTTGTATTTTCACCACGCGCGCCTCTTCAGTATTTTCTCCAATACTATGGGGGAGAGTGCGAAGTGTCCCTCTACGCGTCGTAGAAAGCGCGTGACTTTGATTACTAAATATTTATAACAGTATTTACAATTTCACCAGTGGCCATAACGGTCGTTCACTCCTGCCGACAAATTGTTGATTGGTAAATCGTAAATTTTAGGAAAATCAATTAAAATTGATCATCTGCTAATTCACCAGGAATAATGGATTAAATCTTATTTTAGGCGAGGGTATTGTAGAATTATTGGATTCATGCTGATCAATGTAAGATGATTTGTGGTAGGCAGTATATACGCTTAACATCAAATTTCTATATGATGAGCCATTTTTTTCAAAATCAATAACATATTTGGATCAATACAGAGAGTTGACTCATCATGTGAGCAAATATGATGCTAACTAAGTTGGGTTGGTCCAGTGGTGAAAGGAGTGCTAGTAGCCTCCCGTCACCCGGGTTCAATTCCGCTTGGCCACCGGGGCATTCACATGGGCTCTCCGGCCCCTTCAGACCACCAGTACCAGGGGGCTCTTAAGTGGAGGGTTAAAAAATCCAGGTCCGGTTTCGGCCAGTGGGCTAGTCGGCCCGCACTTTGTGGACTGGATACTGAAGTAAAAAAAAAAAAAAAAAAAAAAAAAAAAAAAAAAAAAAAAAAAAAAAAATATTGTATGATGCTAAGTGCTAAACATGCGCCCACGCGCACTGTGGCATTTACGCGCCAAAGTAGCGCTGCGCCTGTGCGTCGTGTATATATTAGAAGACAATACTCATAACATGCGTTGCACGTTCCCGCCTCAACGCAAGTCGCAAATTTGCTTGAAAACTTTATCAACATTTTTTTAAAACTTTAACGATTAAAATTCATCCTTATATTATAGTATTCATACATTATTGCACGCAAATGTGTTGCTCTACATTATCACACGCGGTGAGTTCGGTTCGATAATCATAATAGTCTAGCAATGACTCAGCCAGTAGAGTGTTCCGAGTTTTCACAAAAGAAAATCCTCAGTAAAAAGGTTAAAGAAAAAGATAAGATTCTTATAGTATTATTATCAAATGTACGACGCATTCAAGTTTTTGAAAAGAAAAGAACTCAAGACATTTGAGTTTTCAAACCAATACATTGTACAGATATATGCTTTAAGGAACGTATAAGTCTGTTATACACAAAAATGTACACAGATCAACCATAAAAGCTCTCTTTCACCAAAACCACAAAAACACAGAAAACTCTCAGTGTTTGCAAGTCTAGTTCTTTATACGAAGCAATAATTTCCAAACGCAAAAAAAAAAAGTGGAAAATACTCATTCTATACGCAAATTCCTAGCCGATTCAGATTCTATGGATCTGTAATCATCTCGAACTCTAATGGCTCTCCAATCAGACTCTTCTTTGGTCTGCCTCAGAGCCATGAAGTGTAGCGCGTCACTTCGGATCTGGTATATGTGGCAAGCCCACGGATACGAGTCAGGTGAGGACCAAACCTTCTGTTCCTCAAACTCTGTCTGCTCAGCCAGTGACGTCGGCATGCAATAGACTGTGTTGGGCTCTGGCTCCTTGAAACCAGCAACTGCAACACATCCAGGAGAAACGAATCCTTCAGGAGCTCGCGGATGCCAGATCGATACAGGATGTACGTAATCATCTAAGCAGTTCCTCCACACCTGAGAAAGTGAATAACATTATGTATCACTGGCACACACAAATTCAATGTTTAATTCGTTTAGCACGTTTTATCGCAATTTGGATGCTGTGACCGGGTCAAGGTTGAGAGAATTGTGAGGTTAAATGCAATGGATTAAGGGATTAATTAGTTGATGAGAGATACTTACGAGGTCATAACCCACTGGAAGTGCAAACACTTGGTCGGTGTTATTGTAAACAGCAGCAACATTTGGAGGGTGGCTACCAACATGAGCTACATCACCCACTGATACAAACCTGGCAATAAAACAATCACGAAAATTGCTTCAGTTTCAACGGTTCAATGCAGCTACACTGCTACAGTATAATAGGGTAGTAGTAGTAAATAACCAAGTTTAGAAATTATAATAGCATTTTTTTTTTTGGACTGTTGTTTCTCTTCGGGCATTTCTTACCCCTCTGGACAACTGGGTCTCCAGATAGTGCACACCCCTCCATCTTCAGAAACCTGAAAGCAAAAAAGAAAATAATTGTAAACCTCGAGACGGTTGATCTTTTGGTGAATTCTTAAGGTTTCGTCTCGTAAGGATTCTTATTGATATCCATTGATGACAAGGGATTGAGGCCCCTTTTTAACCTCAAAGATATAGAGCGCGACGGAAAGAAAATTACCTGCTTTTTGCACAAAGAACATCGACCTTTGGATTCTCGCTCACTACTCCAAATTTTTGAGAAATTGATACTATGTTTGACAAGCTTTCTATCCTCTGAGACAGAACTTGAAGAAGAAAGTTCTCTCGATTTTACAATAGCCTTGTTGTTGTACGATTTCGAGTCTCTTCCATCGGCCTCATTCCAAGCAAAATACACATGTCTCTGGCTTGAAGGAACCTGCGACGAGAAGATAGAAAGTCTATTAGGTGCGTTGCACTGGCACGAGCTTCTATACCTAGATATGTTATAGCGGTCAGTAAACTATGTGGAGTCTACACCAGAAAAGTTAAATACATGTTTATGGTCATATCGATACTATTATAAAATAGAAGACCAAAAACATCTACCGAGTGGTCATTTCGAACGAAGACTTCCCTTGATTCATAACCAAATTAATTGACTAAAATCTAATATAGCTATAATGAGATAAAAATAGCAATAACCTTGAGAACAAGATTTTTCATGTTAGACTGATATGCTTTCCACATTTTGCGCACTGCTGAACAAATTCGAACAGCTTGGGGTTCTAATTCATCTGATTCTTCTGGCACGCTGCACTTTATAACCTGTGCAAAGCTCTCTGACTTCTGAAAATTCTTCAAATGCAGTATGAGATGTGAGGGCCTTTGACCACCTGCCTTTGACAATTCCAACGCCATAAGTTCTTCCCAGGGCACATCCCACATAATCTTGCTGGGTTTCTTATCCATTTTATCCAGATCAGAGCACTAAATGGAAGTAACAAGTCAGCAAATAAAACAATTATAAGACACAAATGTAAAAATTCTAGGTGAAATCGTATGCTTGTTGGTTTAACCTGTAATAACACAACTCTCTTGTTGGTCACCATGACAATGCGTTTGTAAGCAACAAGGAAATGTTCTTCATAGCAATCAGACAAAGCGAATTTTGAGGGTTCCCTGAATATCTCTGTACAGCCAAAATGTCTACTTGCTTCTGCTAGGTGCAGGAGCATCTGCAAAAACAGATAACAAACAGAAATCAGAACCAGCTTGGAAGTTTGAGCATGAATGGCAAGCTTAATAGAAAAATGTAAGTTCATAGCTTTCTTGTAACATTGACAGTATAACTTACAGCAGATCTAGGAATTAGATGTACAATTACTAGATTGAAATATTGCATACTAGAATAATCGACTTGCAGTAAGAATTTTTGGATTTGGTCGTGGATTTTTAAGCTTCCAAAATTTATCAATATGCACCCTCACTAATAGACAATAAAACAAACTGAGGCAGTACCTGGCCTAGAGCTTCCTTCTCATCATATTCCCTGAGTATACCATCAGCATGAACAGCACGAGGATTTCTAATTCTCTCGAAAGCGGTCCTGTTGCTCAAAACCTCCAAACATCGGGTGCAACTTGCTCCAATCCCATCAACAGTCAATGAGAAGAAATCTAATGCCCCACTCACTGGTTGTACGATAAATCCTAGGAAAGCCCGTCCTACCCCATGGGCAAACCCTAAAATACCATTTTGTCGGGCACTCTCTACAGGCTTCCTAACAACTCCTGATACCCCAAAAGCAACACCTTGTGCAAGGGCTTCTGTTCCTTGAACAAAAGCATCACCTACACCAGTGATCCGCCTCGACCAAACCTGATCCATTTTTCAGTCCTCTTTAAAGCAAACTGCCAAAGTGATTAACTTAATTTTATTGCAAGAAATATGTACCTGCTTTTCCCTCAGTTGCAGGAATTGACCATCCGTTGAAAGCGCCGCAAATCCTCTACTAAGAGAAGCCAATGTTGAGCTAGTCATACCCAAAACATCTACTGAGAAAATCAAATGTAAGGGATTGTGGATCAGATCTCTCCATATGCGATTCCCGATGGCTGGAAGTATTGAGCTTTTCCGTATGAACCGATCTCTGTGCATTACTCTCCTTAGATGGACCTAAACATCGATATTTTTTTTGAAACATTAGCAACATTCTCCCTCTCTATTTTTCAGCAGCAATAAATTCCAAGTATATAGCAAAATGAGAATATAGCTCGTGGTGTCAAGCAGTACAAAGGCTTTGTAGCCACAAGTTGTTCCATGAAAATCCAAGTAAAAAAGCTTCTCTTTATGATGTGGTAAAATCTTGAGCTAATTATCCCATGCTGGGAGTCAAAAAGAACATGGCTGAAACCAGCTCATGCTTTAACAATTCTTGATTTACAACTAGTTCTTAGCTCTAACAATATCTAGCAAGCTAATCTCCCATGAAATGGAACCATATATCCCAATAGTTAGTCCTATTACTAGACTGTGCAGGATGTAACGCCAAGAGAACGATTGTAATATCTTCAAAGGGATATCAGTTACCTGAATTTTGAATGCATTTCCAACAGCAGACAAGATGGGGCTCCAAACACCAAGAATTCCATGAGGCCTCTGACCTGGCGCTGTTTCCAGTGAAACCTTTAGCCTAACCTCTGAAACATCTATGAGGCTGAAAATCAAAAACAAAATCATGTTGGAATTTGCTCGACTTGCATGCTAAAACGGCCCAATATCATGGACTTTGTCCCCGTAATTGTAAATTCTATAGAGGGCAAAAATACTTTATATGTATCTCAGGATCAACTTGCGCAACAGTAGAACTTTTGGGGAGACGGTCCATCTGAAGCTTATTGCAGAAGTCAGCCGAAGCCCAAATGATAGGCTCGTGAATGTTTAACCGCCAGGTATTATCAGTCACCTACCAATCAAATAGCAAATCCATCATGTGTTTCAAATAATATCTCATACGTTTGAGTACCATGAAGATAAACCTGATAAGCATACATACCCGTACATATACATATGGATACACTTGAATGCCATCAGTTTCTTCATTACACATTGTAACTGTCATCTTAAGCACTGGTTGATGAGTATCTCCAGTGTTATCTGGTGCCAATAGTACTGGCATTAAAGTTAGAGGTAGCTGGTTATCAATCTGTAAATGGCCCAGAATGACTTTGAACCTGTAAACCATAGAAAAGAATTGCATGCTCAGATTTTCGTAGCTATTTCAAGTACACTATAATCAAGCAGTGCGGTTGCATCGCCTCATCATAATAGCACATATGACTTCCACTGACATTTTACAAGAATGTGCAACATAAAGACCACTTATTTGGTAGATTAACACCACTTTTCCTAAAATTAGCACACTTCATTCAAACTGACAAGTGAAGCTATTAATTTAAACATAGGCAAGCAGATGAAAGTATATTTTGATATTTAGGTTACATCACCTCATGTATACGCGAAAACAAACATAAAAAGAAAACAATACTGCAATATTTGATTTTACCTGCTAGTTCTTCCCTCATCATACCCAGTGGAGTAAGATACGAAAACTCTTTCAAGGTAAAAATATGACAGCTCTTTTGGAATGTGATCTACAAGAGATATCCCCACTAGTCCCATTTCAATTATGAACTCCAGAGTGGAGGTCTTGTGTTCTTTAGATGTCTGAGGAGTAGAATACCCATGACTCCCAACCGACGTCACAGATATGATTTCGTGAGGACTCTGTGAAGTACTGTCATCATCGGTGAATCTAGCAATCTTGATGTCACCAATTTCTTTAACATGAACGTTCACTCCTAACTCCCTAAACAACTCAGAATCCACAACACCTTTTTCCATGTCTAATCTGAAAACCCCAGAGCGGTGATCACTTTCAACCCTAGCATCCAAGAATTTCTGACCATAAGGACTTTCCCAAGCAAAGTTTGTTGTTGTAAGAGGTTCCAACAAAACCCACGAATCTTCATCAAAACCAGATTGGCGAACACTGATGCTTTTGACAGTTGATCTATTCTCAACCCTGGTTAAAAATTTAACATGCAAAAGAGAAAGAAATTAATGATGGTTTCACAAACATATATGTCTGTCGATTGCAGAGCAGATACCTCATAGGGCCATTGCTTGGTCCAAGTCGAAATACAACTATAAAACGTGACCCTTCTTCAAATCCACGTATCTCTGCTTTCAAAAATCTACGCGCACCATTTTGACTCCTTAATACAAGAACAATTGTGTCTTCTCGAGCAACTTGAATAGGAAATGACCACTCCGTTTCTCTTAACCGAACCTGAAGTTAGGTAATGTAATAAAAAGAAGATACATCATTAAAAGAGAGATGGTCTTACCTCTCAAAATGAAAACATATGTGGTAGCTAGGGGGAGTATCCACATGCCAAACAATTTAACGATATAGAACATAATCGAATTGCATTCAAGCTATAATTCACTACGCCACTTCAAGAAGTGTCACTGATTTGACTGAGCAAATATCATGCTACATGCTTAAAGTGGACACACAAAAACAACGACCTTATCGAATATTTTTTGTTTTTGTCTTTGTCTCGCAGTTTTGCAACTCATTGACTAAAGCAAAGATGCGAGGAATAGAAACGGTGAAGATTCTGCAACATAAGACAGCTCACCTGGAGTTCATCTTTCCCACTTGGTTGGAAAACAAAGGAGACCCTCGAATCATATGCATGGAGTACTTTTGGTTCATCGTCACTGCTCAGTTTAATATATATGTCTTCACCAATCCTGTTGGTGAAAGTCATGAACGGTCGAACCGATATAATCTGAGAAGTAAATACGAGTCAGTAAGTAATAACAGAGAAGATGTAGAAGATAAACTGCTTATTACCTTTGTAGGAACTGATTGGTACGCGCAGGGCTTTGTAGACAGAAATAGCCGCATGCATTTTCCATCGGCATCATACGCATCCACATCCAAAGATCCATCCTATTAAAATAAATACCATCATGAAAATGATAGGGTCAGCAAAGCTAAATTTTTTAGAGAACTATTCTATCGAACAAATACAACAACATACAACTGACCATGTCACCAAGGGCAGAAAGATCTTTTGCAGGACCATGTTGCTGATTGCCAAACTGAGATATAGACACTGACAGGCCTAGAAGTTTGAAATTCAAAGTAGAAGAAATTGTATGACCTTCATATATGTCTTCTTCAGTTACCTCCACTGGAACTACTTCGTCGTTCTTTTTATCTCGAAATGGAAGACCAAATTTTTTTGTTTTCTTTATCCCTGACAGATCTAGAAGTCTAAGTGTAAGCGAGGGACACCTCGCGATCGAAAACCAGAACGGAGCGTAGACTCTGATCGTCTTCGTCAAAACTTTCTGCTGTTCATCATAATTTTGCTCCAGTATTACATGAGCAACCCTGCTCGCAAATAATCAACAGTATGAGACCAAATAAACAAGAAAAATTATACAACTGTAAGACTTCAACGGAAAGAACAAGACCTTCCAGTGGCAGAACTTCTTAGACCAATTGTCTTCGCAGGGACACCATTTGGGTGAGATATAAGGACAGCTTCCTGCCAAATTCGATAAACCTAGTAAATTATACAAGGGAGAATAAAGGGAACGGAACAAAAATTATGTGTTCCAAGCTGATGTGAATCTAGGTTCTACTTCCTAACTTACACGCATTGGTAGCCATCCTCTTTGAGGCAGCAAAGAAAAGTACAAAGGGTTCCTTATATCGACAGTATGCACCTTCACAGTTTCCCCAGAACCAAAGACATCTCTACAGTTACAAGTAAAATGACCATTGGCTTGCTTCTCTAGCACTGAGTACTCAGCGCCAAATGGAAGACAATTTGCTATAGATAACGGTGATTTGACCACAAGAGTCCAATCTTGAATAGGGTCCGAACGTATATCCTTTGCGATTTCTGTTGCTTGGATGTTCAAACAGAACCACAAACTTTTATTGTCTCCGGAAGAAGTACTGCTTATCTGAGTACAACATAGTAAGTGCTCAGATTCAATTAGAGCCGATATACATATTTCAGACTCTGATTCACAAGCAACCTCTGGTTCCCCAGGCCTTGAAACCACAGAACTCCAAGAATATTCATCAGAACCATCAGGCATTACACACTTCAGCTTCAAAACATATGATGCAGACTGTGCCAATCCTGATAAGGGAACCGGCAACGTTTCACCAGGTTTCAGCAACCCAATTGATATACTTGGAGATGAATTGGCCTTGGGATTCAGGCAGAGGTCAAGCAGGTAGTCAGTATTGTTTTCCACCGAAACAAGAGACCTGACATTTACGTATCTGTTTCCATCCTGCATACTAACTTCACTTGCAACAACATCATTACCCAACCGCCAGCAAGCAGCAGGTGAAGCGTAATTCAGCCTCACTGTCGTCCAAGGACCCTCGATGCTAGGACTTACTTGTATAAATCCAGATTTTTTTTCACTTGAGGTTTTGCTTTGGTCCACCACTTTCGATTTAGCTGGCAACAGTACAGCGCATCTTATTTTTCCGCAATTCTTTCTTTGATTCCCTTGGTTCATGCTCTGCAGGAAAACAGGGAAAAAGGGCAATTCATCACCAATGTAAGAAATTAATGCCTTTTAATTTTTCGCAATCTTTGAACCCAAAAGGCCGAGACATTCTTTACATGCATGTATTTTGTACATTTTTATTATCATATTCTAGACAATGATGTCTACATCCTGACGCGAAAGGCATGCCAAGTTCAGAATTTTTACCATGGTTTCAGTTGTGGACAAGTCTAGCCAGACAAGTTCATTGGCATAATTGTGCTGGTATAGGTTGTCCTTCATATATCGTGCTACCTGCTTCAACGGAGCTGAAAAAGTACCAACAGGCGCACCTGCAAATCGAGAAACAACACTAATTTATGTACCAAAAATGAAAAAAACACGTACATTCAGATTTATTAGTGCGTGATATATAAACCACAAGAACTAAAGAAACAAACCTTTCCCGACGTCTGTTACTATTAATTCCAACATAGAGTCATCCTGGAAAGATAAAAGAACAATAAAATATCAAAGCCGCGGCAACCTTGATCTGGAAGACTAAAAATGATAACCAGAAAGAAAAACTCATAGTACAATTTAATCTAAAGTTGTTGTACAAGAGAGGTACATGCACCAAGATTTGCCACGTTATAGCACTTGCATAAACTGTTTCTGCTTTTTTTAATATTTGAAGACATATGATGAATCAATCTGGAGATCAGAAATAGTAGAAATACAAATAGAACGGTGATGGGAATGAGAATCCACAGAGAAGAGGAACATGCGCATTTGCAAAGAAACAGAATCCAGCAGTATTCAGGGTCTAGAAATTAATTCTAGGTCAACAAAATAGTCAGATGTAATGGAGAAAAGAGAATACCAGGGACTCAATTTTGAAGAAAAATATTTCACTCCAGTTAACCACTTCCAGCTCAGACGAAAACATATTTGAAACACTTCCACAAGTACGTGCACTTTGCTGGCGAAGCCCTGACTCCGCTGGGGAGGTCTGATTGGGAGACAGACGTATAACTCCAGTGTATTGATGGGAAGACAATCCAGCAGTTCTTGGAAGCTACAAACATACAATACAGGGTTACTCCACATAATACCTTCTCCAAAGCTTCTTTGTTGATTTAATATCATAAACTCAGTAGAAAGCCATAAAGGACAAAAAGAAATTGAAAGAACATGCGATCGAATGAAATCATTTCCTTTCTACATCACACAGAAAGTAAAGATAGAGGAAACAAATGGAGATGCATAAGCCTGGGCTGTTGAAATATATAAAAAGGCGTCACAACAAATTTGACCTTTGTTTTAGGCAGAAAGGTACCTGTGCATCCATCACAATAACTGTAACCATTATTCTAGGGCTCCTGCATAGTTCTCCTCTGAGGTGAGAATCCAACATATTGGTCAAGACGGGAACTTTTACAGGTCTCGTGTCCCCAGATGGCATCTTTACAATATCCTTAAATCCTTTGATTTCGGTGGCTCTGATATATATATCCTGCCCAAGCTTGTTTTGTGGAATTATGAAATAGGTTTTCTTTTGGTGAACCTCCATGACAGATTTTCCATTGTCGACTAGTGGAAATGCTCCCTGTAATACGTAGCAAACGTAAATCAAGACACAAAGAAGATGCGACTCTTTTAAAAGAGAAGTTAATGTCTCTTTTTCACTAAGGATGTGGCACAGAAAGACCAAAGGAAAAGTTCTCACTCTCTCTTTATGGTATTCATGGACGTTGCTAAGGCTGTTCCAACTAGAATACGCCTGGATAATTGTATTAGCATTTGAAACGGAGACATTCACATTCAAGTCCTTTGTAAATGTCAGGCGTAACTCCGAAACCGCACCGAAGGATCTAGGGTTGAACTGGTACCTGCAACCCAATAAAACATAGCCATTATATAGAATATACTCCAAATCGTTGGAGTATACAACAAACAGAATAAACAGAGCAGATCACCCGCAGCCACAGGGGTCTTAGACCTAAACATGTATGCAATAATAAGCTTTAAAATGACACTAAATTAGAACAAAAATAAAAACCTTAAGAATCCGTCTGCAGGCTCAATGAGAGGCTCCCATGCTTCATACTTATCATTATATGACCTGGCCGCAAAGGAGAAGTTGATGGTTGACTTTGTGTAGTCGGTTTTGCCAAGTAATCCGAAACTTATATTGTTCAAAGATATGTTAACCAAAGGAACCATCTGCGAAGTACATAGATACGCCATTAATTTCACGCAAATAAATACGTCACATACAAATATTCGTGTTTTCTTACCAGTCCCCCGTAGTCATCAAAAAGCGCAGCAGAAAAAGTCCCAACTTCTGCATGAATGACCATGTTATCAATTCCCCCAGGCAAATCCTGGTCTGCTAGCTTTAAAGCCAATCTCCTTGGTGGTTTTTTCAAACCACTACGGACAATAAAGGTCTTCAACTCATTGCCTATCCTCCATATACTAAATGGTTCTACCCTTTGCCACACATCAGAGGTATCCCACAAACTATCTTCAGCAAAATGATCACCAGCTACCATGTCGCTACGAGCGCATCTTAATTTGATGAAATCGTGTGGTTTTGGTGAGCCTTTACATGCAACACAACCCAAAGAAACAAAACCCGGTGGAGCTTGAGGCATCCAGAAAGATATACTTTCTACTCCCCTGTGTTTCTTGACGCGTCCAACAAGTTGGAAATCAACAGGGGCTTTAAGGATCTCTTGCTCGCCAGTATCATGAAGAACCACACAAGAGTTTGGAGGCTCATACCTACAAATTTAACCCAGAAAGTAATTAATGTCCACCTCACAGCCAGGACACGGTGCACTAAAACGATATAGTACATCATTATGACTTACCCACTAACAGCAATATCACCAAAATAAGCCATCCCTTCAGTAACTTTTGGCCGCCATACTGAAACTTTCTTCTGCGAGCCTGCGCCCCTATTCCACCATATCAAATCAAAGGAGGCAACAGCTTCAAATCGCTGACCAGATCTAACAGAATTTATTGGATGTGGCTGCGTAGGTTGAGTACTATCAGGAGTAGTACGAACATCCACGTAGCTGGATTCTTTTGGCAAGACTCCAGTGGATCCAAATAATATATGACGTAGCTCGTATGGTCTTCCTAATAAGTTGAGAGTAGACGGATCCGCGGGTAAGAAACTGCCAACAGAATTATCCACGCGCCAAAATGCTAAATTTGATTGAGAACTGCATTGAAAACAAAAGCAAAAATGAAAGATGTCAATCATCAATGGAGGAAAATAAACCAAACAGAGGTGACCAGCACAGACGTATACTGAAGAAGTACTAAAATGGAATCATTTATGAATATTAACCGGAATCTGAAAATACCGAATGAACAAAAAAAATTCTGCGTCTGCAAGAACGGATGCTACCAAATAAATTCCAGCTTTGATTTGAAACAATCGCGTGAATATAACCAAACACAAGGCAAAACACTTATGCGAAATGTCTAGAAAAACAGACAGTAAGCATGTCGGCACAACTCTATACAAGGGAACATGCATCCCCATGTATTTTCGATTGTGCATGCATTGGGTCCATCTATATAGAAAGTGAGAGGTTCGTCGTAGCATACATATTTGTGGAGCTGATAGCTACACAATCTCTGAGAGAACAAGGGGAAACAGAAGAAGCTAGGATGCAGAAGACCGAGGCCAGTGGAGGCGGTGTACTTCCACGTGATACAACACAGCTTAACGCCACATAACCCTTTGGTGCTTCAGGGAACCAAATGGAACACGAATTGTCTCTTTCATCTTTGTCATCCGTTGAAGGATCACCTAATTCCCCGGACGCTAAAGGTGACCAAATCAATCTGAAAGATAAGGGCCTCTTCACTCTCATCAAATTGGTGTTGACAACAAGAACCCCTTTAGTAGGTGGCTTGTCCCTGCCATGTAATAGCAATTAGTCAACTTGCAAAAGGCTCTTGCGCAACCAATTAAATAGTATATTTAAGAATGGATGACTAACAATGGTGTCAAATAGTCGCCAAGACTTGCAAAACCAGGGGGGGGATGAGGTCTCCAGAATGCATATATTTGATCAGTACATGGATCTGCATAAAATGTAAGTATTAAGTGCCAGGTAACAAAGATAAATGAACTGATATATAATAGTAATAATTGGACTTACTTCTGATGGTCCCAATTTTATCAAACTCTGTGCAGACGACAGTCATTTTTCGGGATGTCATCCTTAGAAATGATAAAATGTCTTCTTCAACAGCTATAAACAGTTTCAAGATGCTGAATGAAAAGTTCATAAATATGTTTGAAACTGAAAGCCGTATGTTAGTGCTCCCAGAAGCACTTGAATACTCTACAGAGGTGTCGAACGGTTCCAGAATTTTTACTCCATTACTTTCCATGGACAGACCCAACGTATGAGCACTCATTTCAATTTCATCATTCTTTATGACAACCCTGTACCAGAAAGAGACAAAAGGAACGACGATAGAATTATGAAAAACAGATGTGCAAAACTTCATCAAGCTTTTAGCAACTAATCATGCTTAAATTTTGACTCTACAATTTTATCACAGAGAAGCCACTGACCTGCCATAAGCATCCAGCTGCGCATGCAAAAGTTTGTTGGAGAGTACTGGCGTTTTAACAACGTCTTTTGATGTGTTGTAGAAAGTAAGTTCTGGGCCGATAGCCTGCAGCAGAGGAAACGAGCGTCAAACATTAAAATGGAACTTTTCTTGGCTTATCACGCCCATATATTGAAGGAAGTTATCCACTATAAGAACCTGGAACTCAATGATCAATTCCGTGGACTTCTCGGTTGTGATGCTAGGAGATTGAGAAACCGGCTCTTCCTTCCTCTCAGAGTCTTGTTGAGGGGATTTATGATATACTTCCAACTCAACCCCTTCCTCTCTCGAAACAGAATAGCTGCTGTAGGCTCCCAAAGAGATACATGAATCCAAAACTTGGCCATTCTAGATAAAAAGAAAAAAGTGAGACAAACTATAAAGACGAAATAAATAACATACAGATCTTACAAAAATTAAAGAACTCCGATACCTTGAAGACTACATTTCTGAATTGTAACTTTTTCCCACTTCCCACATATATAATAGGCTCTGTACTGGGAGAAGAAAGGATGCCTCCATGTCTATCTTTCAGGTATAACGTTCCACCATTACCATCATAAACAAAATGATCAAAATTCTCATCTTCAACAATTAAAGGACCCAGAGGAGAAAGAAACGCTTCAGCAGTTTGTTGCTTGTAGATAGACTGGTCCATGATGATTGCGTCGACCATATTAAGGTTTTTGTCCTCTTCACTTGATAGCACACTGCCAATAGTAGGGACAAAAAACTCGACTACGGCCAGTAGAAAATCCAAAGCTACAAGCAGCTGTGGCCTTTGAATAGAAACGGAAACAAAAGTTGACGAC
Source organism: Sisymbrium altissimum (assembly GCA_900406495.1). Classification (NCBI taxonomy): domain Eukaryota; kingdom Viridiplantae; phylum Streptophyta; class Magnoliopsida; order Brassicales; family Brassicaceae; genus Sisymbrium; species Sisymbrium altissimum. The sequence goes on along the minus strand of OVBI01000525.1, from coordinate 23,342 downwards.
TGACCAAACTGCGCATCAAGAGTGAGCATCGAAGGAAACGGTCTTATATCAGTCCCCTTGGTTACAAGGGACTGAGTTAATCCCTGATCTCCATCAGTCAGAGAATGTGAGTCACGAAAATCTAAATCTGCAGGTCTTCCTACAGCCAGTCTAAACTCTTTTTCAGTTCCTTCACGGTTGTCAATAACACTGAATCCCTTCAACGTTGCAGTAAGGAAACCCTCATCGTGTGTATTGGATTTGTACAGGAGCCAGCCGCCAGTGATCTGTAACCAAACACGAAATATTTTAGATGTTAACTCAATGAACCATGAGGTTGTTACTGCTGTAAAATCCCTTTGAGATTGTTAACGTAAAATCTCTAGAAAAAAACAGACCATGAGAAGAAAAAATGGGAACCAAAAAGATATGGAAGATGTCGAGTAGTCCTATGAGAACAATCACATCGCTTATCCCCGGAATTAGAAAGGAGTTACACAGAGAGCTGATATGATAATGTCATGTCTACTTAGAAATATAACAATAAAGCAGAATTCAAATTTCTGAAGTCTTTCTGGAGAACCACAAATGCATATTACGGACTAAGTCAATTCATCTTGAAGAAAGAGCTTCACAAATGCATATGTCCAAACTCTCAGTCAGGAGTTGGACATCAAACACTATTTGAGCAATCACTTCAATGCCCCAAAATGTATCAGCTATGGCAGCTCCAAAGGACATACGAATACTACTCCAAGATAAGTATGACAACTGAAATAACTGGTACATGGAAGCGGACCTGTACAGCAGCCAACGGCGCATCTCTTGCTGTCCCAGCATACAAACACAACTCCACCAGATTGATGACAACAGAAACCTTCATTGAAATCCAAGCGTCAGTTTTTTCAGTTTGCGCAGCATTAGGATCCTCAGAAGTAATAGTTTCATTTAAGTTTCTTGACGATGCCACAATATCCCCACCCAACGGTGGCACGGTATGTGGAATCTCAGAAATATTAGACTGCGCACACTCTGTCAATATCTGGTACTCCCTATTCGAGAGGGCTGCTCTTAGTTCGTCTATCTGATAAAGCAGAAATTTCAAGAACGAATGAGTAAGAAAGTATTATCCTACAGACTGGCTATAAAACATTATCCTTTACCTCGATAGAAACTTCAATGCTCGGTATCTGATGCAACAAGTCTCGCAAAGACCTGTTAATGGTTACAGAAACCCCCTTCACGTCTTGAATTATGCTTTCACCTATTTCAGCTCCAGAACCAACATTAAGGTTGATATCCATGACCTAAGTTAAAGGTTTTTTGGTCAAAGGGAAAAAAAAATTAGGACAGGGTCATATAAAAAAACTAATTGCACAAAAAGAGTTGCATCAATTTAAAGTGATATAACCACAATGAATCATGCTTATCCCGACAGCCAAACAACGAGAGTTCTCACCATCACTTTCATAGTTTCCATGTGAACTGCATTCATTTCATTTTTATCTCCAGCAAACCACTGAAAGGTATTGCTCACTGTTATATGCACAACATCAAGTTTCAGGTAACTGCAAAACAGAAAAAATCCGGAAGGTGGAGAAAGGTGAATCAACTACTCCTGATAAGTCTATAGACTTCATGTGACCGGTAATTGTTATAACAAAAATGTGTCATGGAGAAAAGAATGGGTGGGGAGGGAGAAAGAAAAACCAATCATGAACTTACTCAGGGCTCTCAGTGTGTCGAGGCATAACAATTATAGGCTTCTTAAGAGATAAATCCAACTTAAGAGCAGGAGATCCATCAATTTCGCTAGCCGTAAACCACTTCTCGGAGTCCGTAATTTGATCCTTCATCTTGACAACCCCTTTTGAGTCGCTCGGCACAAGCCCCATAAAGTATTCAGCAACCTACATTGCAGAGACTGATTGTAGGAAGCAAGACAAAAAGTTACTCGCATCTATGCAGTGAGAATGAACTACCTCTTGAATAAAGCGATTCAGATAAACAATGCGCACTTCAGAGAGCTGCCCCGAGAGGCAGTAGTCGAAACCTTCATGATCTTCATCAATGATACTGAATGATGTGAATGCCAACTAGCAACAAAAATCAAAGAAAGTAAATCAACACGGATGAAATACATGCATCTCATCTATGCATCCATTTATATTCCACGAAGAGATAAGTGAAAAGAAACAAAAAATTAATACCTCAACAAAAGAAGTTCCTCCAGGGTCTCGCATATCACAGATCCAATAGTACATATGGTTGTCCGGGAGGCTGTCATCACTGATTCGTAAATTTCCAAGACTTGCTTTAATACTGAACGAGTTCGGGAAGACCTTCACACAAATGGGAATCAGCACAGAAAATTCCCATCTACCTCAGAGATATTCATAATTCTGAGGCAAAGAGAATCATAAATGAAGTTTGAAATGCAATTCAAAGAGCATAATCGAACCTTAATATCTGTTAGCAAATTGTCTTGTGACAATGTAGCAAACTTAGTTCCATTCTCATTCATAAGGAATATCTGCGCCCGAGCCATGTTCAATGCCAGGTTGAAAATGATTCTAGATTTGCCCTTCCCTAACAAACCCTTGACAGCTGCATCCCTAGAATCTTCAAATCCATCTCTTCTCGGTGAACTTTGCTCTCCAGCTACAGGAGAACTGTCCTCAAAAGATTCACAGCTTGGATCCTCAACAGTGATAGCATTTACAAACTCCAAAATAGCAAGAATTGTTGGCCTCCGACAGAAAAATGATAATGTGGCTAAGCTTACGGAAACCTACAATGTGTGAAACGCCAGCCAACAAAAAATAAGTGATTTAGTAAGGCTTCACTTCGTAACAACGAAACCTAAAATCTCCGGAATGAACGATGTAAAACCAGAAACCTATCTACCTGGTTATCAATGTTATTATATTGAGGTGACGTCTGATGGTATATGATTATTTGAGCCTTAACAAAACTTTCCAGCGACTCGGTTCCCTCATTGCTTCGCATAGTAGTATTATTGTTGTCAACAGGGAGCAATCCATCCATTCGACTAAAACTAGGAGTCCTGAGAGAAGTATAGTCAACAGAGTCAACCAGGATCTCTGGTGCTTCATAAAAATTTTCCTCCCCTTCACTAGAAGTTAAATCATTTCCTTCAGGATTCCTAATCTCAGCATCTTCAAGGGATGGAAGCACAACTGAAGACTGAATAAAAGATCTTGCCAAATAACAAGACTCATTTGAACCAGAACGGCTCACCAAATCTTCTATTTCCAAAGATTTTAGAACAGTCCCAATAAACATATCACTCCCTCTCATCGAGACTTCAACCTAGTTCGAAAAAGACAGACAGACATTCAGAAAAAGGAATAAGAAATAACAAAAAAGATAATTAAAACGCAGACCATCTTACCTTCCCACCTATGGCCCTAAACTCAAACAGTTTACTCTCTCTTGCAAGCAGCACCGCCATGAAAGAAGCTTCATGCTATATATAAAGATATACAGTCAAAAAGCATGTCCCAACTAACAACTTGAAATGAAATTTAGAAAGTTTATATTTACCTGATGACCATAACTGAAACATATTTTGAGTTCATCAAGCACACCAGTCACATATAGACTCTCCAACTTGGACAAATCCAAAGCGTCTTCTTTTTGTTCTGTTTCTGATTCCTCACTGTCAGATGAAGTATCAGAAAGACCCGCTATGGGAGCAGAACCCTGTATATTTAAGTGAAATTTAAACTTTAATCAACTGAATAAGCATGCAGATCATAAATGTAACTGTCTCACGGTAGACGCCCTAATGATAAGTGGAAGTAAAGTTCAAAATTTACCGAGGCCCGATATACAGCGCCCTGCAAACGGCTGTGCCAAGTTTTTCGGGACTCTTCAGAATCAAACATTAATATGACTGAATTTACATCCTCCATAACCTAGAGACGGAAAAAAAAAAGTTCAAAGATGCAGCGCCAAAATTCAGTGAAAGTTTTAATCAAGAGAATGAGATCTTCCTAAACTCATTGATGAAAGCACACAATCAAAACATAAAAAGCAGGACCAAACTTTCCCTGCATTTATTGGTTCAACTAAATAAGATGTCAACCTTCTCATTGATTCGAGAAGCATTACGAATGGACAAGACGTGCTCTACGCCTCCCGAGAGTTCTACAGGAACTTTGTATATATGCTTCCCACGTAAGCTGCAAAAGACACAAAACCCTTAGACACAAAGAAATATGACAAACACCAACTAGAACAAACACATGGAGTTAGGAAAATATCAAAACAGATAGACCTTTAACTGCTCGGTAAAATAGCATATAATTTTAGGTAATCAATTCTAACACTAGAGTTACGCACGTACATAAGTGACACTTTTAGTGGATTTAGTGAATAAATTTAATATGCCCGTTAAATAAACAATAGCCAAATTGCAAGAGTAGGAATCACACCTGGAATACTGCTTATAAGTTTTTGAGTCAGGGCTTTCCAGCACGTAGATAAAAGGACCAACTAAGCATAAATACCGCCGCTGCCATGTAGCTTCTCTGCCCTATTCATGGAATTGACATAATAAATAACTAGCGTCCAAGTAGACAGAGAGCTTGCAACCACGAAACTGATTGTGGTATGCAGATAGGTACTGACCTTCCAGCTAAGAATAGACAACCAACCCTCAAAATCAGCTTCTTCCCATGGACGAAGAATGTGAGAGCTCTCATCATCCTTACTTTGAAAGATCTGTGCAACTTGCATCAACCTATGGTATCGGGCAGGGGAAAAGTGAAAACCTATTGACGGTAGCCGCACAGCAAGTCTGGTTGATGGGTACGATGGGTTTGGTCGACGAATCTACAAACCAGAATAAGCAACAAAGTGCTAAATATCTACAGTCTGAAGCAAAATTCACCCAAATTTTAAATGACAGATGTCTAGAATTTACCTGTTGAAGTTTTAAGAGTACCCCACACTTGTCAATAACTGGCAAGAAAGTAACACTGCTTTCCCTTCCAGAACCAGAAGATCCTTTCGAGGATAACTGTTTCCAGGAGTAGTCACCATCAACAAGTAAAGCGGACACATCACTCAAAACTAAATCAAATTGTAGATACATATCCATTTCCTCTGACAGTTCACGCTTATAGTCGTCCTGCAAAATTTGCATGCATAGAAATTAGAGAATATGCATTTATAAGATGCTCGAATTATATTGTAAAGAAACTTGACACTTTTCTATTTACCTGGGAACGGATGACCAGATTACCCAAGTCTATAAGAAGCTTCGTAGAACGATGGTTATCAGGACGAAATTCGGTTGGAATTGTGATTTTGGGTGCTGCAATATCTAAGTCGAGCAGAAACCTGGTCGTTTTTTAAAACGTCATTTACTATAACAAAAGTACATAAATGTGACATAAGAGCATACGGAAGTACGAACAGACCTTGAATGATCTTTCAATGCTCTATTCATTCCTTGTTGAGCAGTGCGTCTAACTTCATCAATAGTTGACTGAAAAGGTAAGCAGGTGAAATCATAATTATTAAAGTGGTTTCACCAAGGGCAGTTGAATATAAGGAAGAGATAATTAATAAAATTCCGACAGTTTTCAAATAAACTGCGAAGCACAATTGTAAATCACGTGCAAGGAGCAAGCTCTACAAATAATAATGCCATTTCAGTCACAGATATGAGGTATCCTATCAATGGTGTAAGCTTTAACTTTCCACTAAAAAATAGTCGCATGATATTGGAAAGCTCAAACAGAATTACTCCGTATGTCTTGAACAAAAATAACAACAAACAGAAATTGCTTACTTAGATACGATTTTACCATTTCTCAGATATATAGTTAATCACGATATTACCATTACCAGACTATATAAACCCTTTTTTTGCACACCATACCACATAAAAGACACACCTGTACAGCAGCAGCAGTCTCTAAAGCTATTGTCTGGCTCACAGCAGTACTGCTTTCGAAGAAGTTGACAATTCCATCAATAGAATCCTTCAAATACTGCATATGGCGACGCAATCAGCCACATAATTTTTTTTAAAGAACTGCTTAAACAAATTTTCTTTAGAGAGAGGTCACGCACAGTCATATAACATGGAGAGGCTTTTGCAACAAGACTCCAGTCAACTTTAGCATCAAAAGGCTTGTAACAGAAGGCAGCAAGTACAGAGTGAGACGCAGGCGCACTCTGCAAGAAGAGACACATTTTTTAAGAGAGTTTAAGAAACCACTGACAATGTATTGCAGCCAGAAAAACAAATTCCACGTAACAAACCTCAGCAAGCAGACCACTTGGCGATGACAAGCGATATCTCCCCAATTTAACGTCGGCAATCTTTGTCTCGGGGAAAAGCTTAATGGAGCAATTAAGATCTTCACATGATAACTCAGCAAGGCATTCCTTCTCCCCGTCGTAAAGTTTTGAAGCATTACGCCTCATGTGCACCTCCAAGAAAGTATGGAGAGCATCAGGTTTTGCATTGTCGGCCATCGATTGATCCTCACCTTCTTTGTACCCTATGACTTTGTTTATTCGTTCCCAATCTTCATCTGTGAATTGAACAGATTCTCCCTCACCTTCAGACACTTGACTCTTCCTGAAGGCATACATACAAGATACTTGAGAAGAAAATTTGGGAAAAGGCTTTGGTAATTTGGAAGCAATTTGAGGAGCATTCACCCTCCAAACGGCCACCATGAACTTTTAGCCTGTTGCGTCTTCAAGTTATTTTCTGCTTGCACCGACCTCTCAACAAACTTGTGCGCCAACATCCTGTATAGATAATCAAGGATATTAGACATAATTAGAAATGGTTTGTAAATTTACTCTTATTCTCCACATCCTACTAAGCAGAAGTCATGTATTATGACAAATGGAAGGAAAACAGAGAAGCATGATGGATACAAAGAGAGAGATAAAAAGAAAAATTGTTTCTGATAAAAATTTATAGAACTACACAAGAACAAACCTTTGAGAAACTAATTGATCTGCTAGAATGCAACTAAACAATAATAAATTTTAAGAAACAGTAGCTTACCTCCATTGCAAAATGACTTCGGTATCAAGTTCCCGATCAAGGGCCTTGATTTCTTCATCATCATCGACAACTGTCCTACTGAGATCAGATTTCAGTAAGGAAGCATAATGCGTGATGTATCTCTTGCGTAGACTAGTGTACTTTAAAACGTGCTCCCATGACATTCTCCCGCTGTCATAAAGGTAACAATCTCAGAAAATGTAAACAGAACCTGATGTACAGAACTTTCCACAACCAAAGGAGATTACAGAGAAATCCGGTATCAATAAAAAACTGAACTGAAGATTTATGTTTAGATACCTTGCTATCTTAATTTGTTCTGAAACAACTCTATAAGCATATTTCCACCAAGATCTTGCGTCCTTTTTTATTGGAACAGATGGACGGTAATGTGCATATTTCAAACGCGACTTAAATGCAGCAAAATTATCAGCAAGTTTCATGACGTCCCTGTATCCTCCCTGAATTAGAAAAAAAAACATACACACAATCAAGACCACCGGGGACAGCCACATCGAGAAAAGAGTAGGAGCCTCAAATTTTTGGCTTAACCTTTGATAAACAAAGTGTCACATCGTCTAAGTTAACATATGCCTTCTGCAAAGGTTGACTTGTATTGGAAGATCCATTTGCTTGAGACTTCGAGTACTTTGCATTCCCTGAGACAGGTTGCAGAATATAGAAATGCTTTCTCGTGAGGCCTTCAGCTGGCTTACCATCCTTGGTACCAAATCTAAAAATCTAGAAATTTGCATGCGCCGAATATTAGATTTCTGGGGTAAGAGACAATGGACGTGATAAATTATGTTCTACTATATACACGACTTTGCTTGTCAATACCTGATCCCACTCAAAAGGAAGTAAATCCTCCCATGGTTTGTCAATATGCCACGGAGACATGTCAGAATCAAGATAGAATGCAAGCCGATCAAGTTCAACAGACTGCAAAAAAAAGAAAAAGCCAAAGCAAACATAATTATAGCAGGAAAACATAAATGTAAAGTATCTTTGGTTTTCTTTCCAATGCAAGCCAATCCGTATATCAATTCCAAACAAACATCTGCCATGTATCAGTGTACCCCTAACCCTTCTGGAGAGCACCCCAAGTCAATTTTCTTCGGGTGCTTCTTACTATACCCACATTAACGTTACTTATTGAACTAGATAAAATAACAAACTACCTAGCTACTTCCTACAAGCAATTGGAAGTGCAAGAGATCTTAATACAAAAAACATCCTAAAAGTTGCAAAATAAATAGATGGAGGGACCTTAAACACAATGTATACCATAAGATCAGAAAATCTTGTGTAGGCAGATGTTGATGAACAAATGTATACCTTTTGGATAGAAGACAGAGTTCCGCCAGTAACAAAGGTCTCCTTTCCACTCTCATCAACGGTTACAGCTAAGAGTTTCTCTAGTGTAACACCAGCTGAGAACGGGTGGCCGGGATTACTGCACTTATAATATAAGCTTTAGATTATAAAAATGGGTACAAACAAGTACAAGAATAAATGGTCCTGTCATGATCTATTTACCTCTCTAGATCCTCGTATCTAATGTGAATATTTGATATTGACAGCTTCAAGTTTCCCATGACTGTGTCGACCAATGATCCGATCCATGATTTGTTCTTTGAAGAGAATAAGAAAAATATGGTTGTTAGTTTAGTAAAATATTTCTCCCCACACTATCTACTTGGAATGAGTAGCACTAGTCACACCATTTCCGTATGTAGTCGACGAGCTCTTTCTACTAGTTTCGTTTCCATTTCCTGTATATTGCAAACAGAAAAGTGAATCAATAACTCAGATTCGATAATGGAAAATAATCATTATATGAGCGAACTATCTCACCAGTATTAGCTTTCTTTTTTTCTCCTGGATAGAATCCTCACTACATCCTTCAACATCAGTTGCGGGTTCGGCTAATACAAAAATTCGGTCGAGATAAACCACTACAGGTTCCTGGCCAAGCCTGCTCCAAGGTACCTAAAATGATGATTGTGAAAAACGTATCAATAAATGGGTCTGCCTGAGTGTAGAAATCTGTACACTTGAAAGGAAAATTCACTGAAGAGATCCATGCCCACAAAAAGTTAATATCACTACGACAACACGTGAAGTACTATTTGAGAGCGAATGGGTAAAAATATAAAAAGATAATCGACGCACTCAAGTAGATATACGCTAACTTAGATACGTTGGAGAAAAGAAAACACACAACAAACCTTGAGTTTCACTGATCCAAGAAAACCAGCTTTAACCTTCACAGGTAACTTCAAAGCATTAAGTGCTTCTGGTTTTAGTTGCATGTTCTTCAGCTCTACATCTCCTGCGAAATTAAGTAAAACCAAGAGCTATATCAACAAATGCAAAAAAAAAAAAAAAAAAAACGAAAAGCAACTTCATTTGCAGGGAAACGCTAAATCCTTCTTTCTTTCTTCTTAATTCAGTCGATCTGCTGTTAGTTGCAACTAGAAGAACCAAGTAAAAAGTTAAGAAGAGAACAATCAGCATAAACTAAAATAAACGATGAAGAAAGCTATTGCAAGCAAGCCGAGATCGTCGATCAATCATTTATGTCACGCGATTAACACAATCCCTGAAGTTTACTCCCACTCCTATGCCAAAAATCAAAGAAAGTTTGACGATTTTGACTTAGCCATTTAATAGCTACTCGAATAGAACCGAATTTCATAAAACCAATATCCGAGTGAAGCTCTTCAAATTCTCGCAACTACCTTCATCCAACTACAGACCCGTTCCCACTTCCCACATTCATTTAAAGCTCAATCAACGTCGCTACTGAGAATCACAGTTGACATAACACACACAAAAAAAAAGCAAAATTAAAGGAGAAAATTAAGAAACCAATCTCACCTTGCCAGACACTGATCTTAAGGGCTTCTTTATTCAATCCCCTAACGTAGTTCCCTAAGTACCGTTGTAACAGGTACGCCACTTGATCTTCCAACATCTTCGGATTCTGCAAATCAAAATATCTAACAAGCAAACGGTGAAAAAAACAACCGCAAAAATCAAAGTAGTAATCTTAACGGAGAGAATCGCGTGGAATGAGATTCCGTCAGGGTTCGATTTCGATCGCGGAGCGAGACATGAGGATGGTTTCCTCAAGAACACGCTAGGCGCACTTGGAATTGTGAATGAGTCGTGTGACTTGGGGGAGAGTTACGCCTCAGTAAATGTGGACGAATATTAGAATTTAGAAATATCTTCTGCTCCTTCTTGGCGGTGCTCTTTATCAATTTGTTGACTAAAATACAAAGTAAAAAAAAAAAAAAAAAACAAATTACTTAGGGATCAATATTAAACATACCGAACCGAACTGAAATTACCAAATTGAACCAAAATTTAACTCGAAAGCAAACCAATTTGTACCGTAGAGAAATTCTTATACCAAATGAATCGAACCAAACACAAACCAGAAAATTTAATACACAATTCTATATATATAAATATATATTTTTACATTTAAATTTACAAAAATATGACATTGATTAATTTTTTTAAAAAAAATTATTATGTTATTTTATCTAAACCTGAATCGAACCAAATAATAATCTGGTTATTGTTCGAACCAAATAATAATCTGGTTATTGTTCGAATCCAAAACCGAAACCAAAAGTCAAGGGTTAATATTAATGTTGCAAAGGAAATGCAAACATATGCATGTGAATGTATAATAATATATACAATGGCAGGATGCAACGCTTCAGATCCAATTGTTGCGGGCCTGTATAGTGGTTTCGCACTCGTTAATATATTCTTGGGTACATGGAGTGTCTTGCATGTATGGTCCAACCCAATTGACATTGTGCGTGTTCGCGCGCGTGCGGTGTGCCTATGATGGCTCTGTACCCTTGTAAGTTGCTCTCCTTAGTCATTTTAGGTTCAGACTTGGTTGTGACTGATGACTTACGTAGCAAGTTGTTTGCACTCTTATATTAATTGGAGAGCTTTACATATTCAAGTTGTTTGAATCATCTTCAAGATCTTCTTTGCTACACTGCTCATCTTTCTATTTCCGTCCATCTCTTCAGCGTATTAAAACCTTCTTCACTTAACTTATAAGATGCTAATATAATACCAAATTGGTCTTTTTTTTATTAAAAAAAAATGGTGCATAGTCAAATGTTCATTCCTTTATCATAAAAAGATATCGATATCCTATGCAGCCTCTCTTGCATCAATCTCAGCTTCAAAGGTCATCCTTCATCCTATAATTATTCTATGACTGTCCAGTTTGATTCGGTTCCCTCTTACGCTTGGTTGGTTAGGTTGGTTGCAACCCCCACACACACGTCAACACTATGCGTGTGAGACACCATGGTCGTCATCATTTGTATCTCTTGAGTTAGGTTCGGGTGAGTTTTAAAATGTTATTTTTGTAGTTGAATGATGCATAAGCCCTTGAATGAGTTAAAGTTGGTGATTTAACACTTGTGGATATATCGAATCATATAATACAAATTAAAAGTTTTTTAGTAGAGTCGTCTATCTAATGTAAAATAATCTTGTACACTTGTCTTTTGGAAAATTTCTGCCAAAAAATACTTGTCTTTGGAATATATAATTTGTTTGGAATGTATATATAGAATGATAAAGGCGAACCACCACCATTTAGATGATTATCTAATTAAGACTCAAAATACAATAAATTAGAACCACTATTTATATGATTATTTTAAGACTCAAGATAATTAACTATAAATACCATTTAGATGATAGATGATTATTGCATGATGCTTAAGTTGATATATTTTATTGTTAGAAGTTATACTAAATATATCATCCCTAAAGTAAAAAGATTTATTTTAACAAAAAGAAGTAAAAAAATTTTAGATATTTCTGTAGAGTTTAAGACAGGTCCACTTATCACTAGCAGTTAGTGAGCTGGAGGGGGAAAGGAACAGCAAACTCACGACGACTTTTCCCCATAAATCTAAGCTTTACAGGTCCATTAATCTCACTTATGATGAGCTGGAAGGGGAAAGGAGCAGCAAACTCACGATGAACCAAAAACGTCAAGTCTCACTAATGCCAATAAACCAGAAGGACCCGTGTTCGAACCTCCAAAAAAAGAAAATAAAAAAATTGTTTCTTATTTTTCTCGAGTATCCAACAACATCTCGAGATCTGAAAATCTGATTCTACCTTTTCATTTTCTGTCTCAAAAGTCGCGGCTTTGAATAGTTTTTTTCCTTCCACTCAATCTCGGTTTTCTAGTGTTGACTCATTTCAAGATCTGGCATTATGTCATTTCCTTTATAAAGCTTCCTTCTTTCTTTCTTTTATTTATCCCTTTTGTTTCAGCTGCCTTAGTACTGTAGTAGGTGAATTTTGGGTGGCCTTAGTTACTTTCCAGCAAAAGCTGGACATTTCTTTTTATCTTTTCTGTCTTTGGGGATCTGCGCATTTCAGAGATTATATGGGAAATGGGGCTCTCGCAAGCATGATGCTTTTGTTGTCACTTGTTATCTCTTAGGGATTTTGCTCAAGACGAAGCAATGTCTGTAGCAAAACATGTTGTAGGATGCAGAAGTAGTTAGTTAGTTAGTTACTAGCTCATGAGTTCATTGGTACTTGGAGGAATCAAGATGATCGAACAGTTCATCAACTTTGTAATTCGCCCTCCTAGGTACTTCCCCCAGCCTCTTTTGCTTCTCTAAAGTCTCAACCTTTTTGCATTCAACTGACTGCTGCTGGGTTTTTGATAGGGCTGAGTATGATCCTGATCAGTATTTGTGGGAGAAGGACTTTAGCATAGGTGGCACAAAGTGTAAAAGACAAGACTTGGAGGCAAGTATGGGCATTGAATGATTGAGATGACTTCTTTTTTTTTATTGCTGTCCTCTTCAAATAGTGGTTTCTCTTTGAGGTTTAACCTTACAGGTTTTATTGTTTTTTTCTGAAGTAGCTTACAAATTCAAGGGGTCACACCTTGCGTTGCAGTCACTACATTCCCTCATCTTCCCTGGAGGATACTCCTCTCCCTTGTGTTATATACTGCCATGGTAACAGGTACATAATTAAATACTTGCGCTTTCTTCTGGGAACTAAGATCCTGTTTATGACTAATTCAGTAAATAAGAACTTATTTCGTTTGTTTTGGAATCTGATCAGTGGATGCAGGGCAGATGCAAATGAAGCAGCTATGGTTCTTCTTCCATCTAACATTACTGTTTTCACCCTTGACTTCTCGGGTTCGGGCTTATCTGATGGTGACTATGTTAGCCTTGGTTGGCATGAGGTGTGTTTCCTTGTCTTACTTTCATAACCTTCTCTCCTCTTCTAAATAGTAACTAACTTTTTCTTGTTAAACTTAAGCTAGAAAGATGATCTCAAGACTGTGGTATCTTACCTGAGAAACAACAACCAGGTGTCCCGTATTGGACTTTGGGGACGATCTATGGGTGCAGTTACCAGGTTACTTCTTGAACTAGTTCTCAGTAAAAGTTGTATAAGAAATAGTTGTAGTGATTATAGATTCATCTGCGTTCTTAATGTCTATGATCTGAGTTGTGTGTCAACTCTCCACATTCCCCGTGTTATTCTCTCCGTCCTTTAATGAAATAAAATTTGCAGCCTTCTTTATGGAGCAGAAGATCCATCAATTGCTGGAATGGTCTTAGACAGTGCATTCTCAAACTTATTTGATCTCATGATGGAACTAGTGGATGTCTACAAAATCCGACTTCCGAAATTCACAGTACGCTCTCTTTTTCCCAAAGTCATATTCATATAGCATAATAGCAATATGGATTTGGTTATATCTTCACATGGCTACAAGAGTCCAATATAGTTTCCTCTCTTATTCCTCCCAATCGATGATAGCATATTGTAGATATTTTCTTATGCTTGCAGTGAAACTTTTATCTCATTTTTCAATCAGGTTAAAGTGGCTGTGCAGTACATGCGGCGAGTGATTCAGAAAAAGGCGAAGTTTAACATCATGGATCTCAATTGTCTTAAGGTAATATATAGTCACCTCTCCCTATATTATTTCGATATTCGCTCCAAGTAATCTAGCATGTCACCATTTTCGTCAAGTTTTCGATTTTTATCCGCAGGTTTCACCAAAGACTTTTATTCCAGCTTTATTTGGGCATGCAAGCGGAGACAAATTCATCCAACCTCATCACTCTGACCTCATTCTCAAGTGCTATGCGGTAAAACATAATTTCGATGGTTTTTTTGACTGAGCAAATTCATCCAACCTCATTACTCTGACCTCTTATGGTAACTCTGCAGGGAGACAAAAATATCATCAAGTTTGATGGTGATCACAACTCGTCACGGCCTCAATATTATTATGATTCGGTGCTGATATTCTTCTACAATGTTTTACGTCCGCCTCAAATTTCTTCAGCGTGCTCATCTAAAGTTGAAAGTTATTACAATTTGGGAGATATCGATAGTGCTGCTGGTTTGGACGAGGTAATTTGCACTACAATGGTCAAGCAATCCAAATATCCAGTATTATGTTGCTGTCTGTAATATGTTATGCACGTAGATAGTATAGAACATAAAGATATTGCATAGACATTCTGCTCGAGTCACTTACGAGGTAGCTCCATATATACGACGATTAAGAACTCGTGGTAAGACAACATGATGACAGATGATGCAAAATCTAACTGCTTTATTTACCTTGTACTGCCAGAATTTTCTGTATGAGATCATCTCTGGTCTTCGTTCGGCATGTATCGATGTTGGAAGTTCGTCTTCTGCACCTCCTGCCTCTCTAACCACAAAGCCAACAAATGAGCTAATTTCAGAAGCCATGCCCATTATGGATACTGTATGTATCTCCTCGCATTAATTTTATCTACTGTTGCTTGGAATATTCCTTTTGATAATCATGCATTAATGAAACAGGATGACGTGCTTGTAGAAGACAATGGTCACAACATTGATGAACCTGGAAACTTGGAGGTAACTGGAGCATGTGATAAACCCCCAATAAATGATGGATTAGGAGCTCCTTTTAAATTGATCCCCTCAAGTGTTAGCCTTTATGAGCCTTGGGTGACAGTATGTATATGTTTTGACTGTTATTTGGCAGGGGAAGCATATTGATCAGTTTGAAGAAGGCTGTTCATTCACAAGCTCTAACAGGGAAAGCTGGGGCAGATGCTCTTCACTAGGAGGCACGGAAGAAGATGAGTGCGTGACCACTGGCGAGGGTGATCAGGTTGATGTTCTTTGAATCTGTTATAACGAAACATTTTGGAGTTTGGTTTTGGGGTTTAATTTCTGATCCAATGTCTTCCAGGTCGAGAACACTGATGATGGAAACGCAAAACAAAAGCCAAATGATGTTGGAAACGCAGAACAAAAACCAAGAGACTCTACGAGAGAAGAAGAAGAAAAAGAAGAGAAAAAGGAGAAGAAAATCAAGAGAGGAGGTGAAACAGATGCAAAGAAGCCTAGACGAGAGAAACTGGAAAGGTTGGAGGCCTTTAGCAAAAGACTGCGGCTTTGCATCATAAAGCGTGTAAACCATGGAAGATATCGTTCGCAACCTTAACAAAAATGTTTCAGAAAATACTATATAATATTTCTGTGTATATCTTCTCTGCATGTTACTCATATACACTTTGGCCTTCGCTTTGGCAAATGGAACCACATGCCTCTAAATTTCCATTGTGAACTGACCACACTACCAAAATCAATCTAATGTATTTAGACTACACATTACTAGCTCAATCATATATCCTTAGATACGCAAAACACATTTTTTTAGATAAATGAATAATTCGTTACGAAATCCACCACAACACAAGCCACCAAATCGAACACCAAAACGATTTACAACTATAGAAAAAAAGTAGAGAAATGTTTGCTTATATCATATGTGATGATTTTTACATGATGATATAGACATTCGTTCCAATCTTAGCCGCAGCAACCTCCTCCTTGCGATGTGGAACCGTCTCTACCACCTGATGGCCCCGGAATTCCTCCATATCCAACTTTTATTCCATAGGATTCATTTGACACATCAAACACACCATCTTGAATCTTCTTGTATATTGTTGCCGCTGTCTTAATGAATGCCTAGCAAAATTTCAAAAGCACAAAATCATGATTTAGTAATTCTATCCGAGTGTAAGAGTATAACAAGTAGGGAGAGGTTTGCTGGAAACTTGGACACGAGTTATGTTTTCTATAAGTTCTGCTTTCTAGTGCCGTCTAAATCCAATTCTGTTATTCCAAGTTAAACCGACTTAATCCTCTCATATATATATGAACTGCAGGGGACGGGACACTAGAGAAAGCATCGAGTTACAAATCGCTTTAGAGCTCTACGTTAAAGCGTGAACAATCATCACACTCGAATGCATGTAGGTTTACCTCCTCGACATTCTGAGCAGTCTTGGCAGAGGCCTCCATGAAGATAAGACCGTGCTCCTTTGCAAATTGCTCTCCTTCCTCTGTGGTCACTGCCCTTCTGTGGGCAAGATCAGACTTATTCCCAATGAGCATTATTGTCATATTTGCGTTCGCATGCTGCCTTGCATCCTCTAACCAACTGGCTAGATGGTTAAATGTCTCCCTCCTGCATACGGACAACAATACTGTGAGTATTAGAACTACAACAGTTACATATTACGAATATTCTGGTTCATATATTTACGTGTCAGGGTCCCTTATAAAGACAGATTTTAAGTCATTATATCAAGGCCATGCTCTACACAAGCACAAGATCGATTTCATGATCAAGTCAACAATTCTTGATGACTAAAAAAAGAAAAAAGCGAGAGGCTTTTACCTTGTGATATCGTAGACAAGCAAAGCCCCTGCAGCACCTCTATAGTAGGACCTCGTAATAGACCTAAAGGATTCTTGACCAGCCTGCCATGCCATTTCACAGAGAAATATTAGCACAAAAACTTTCTCTTTTTAACTCTAAACAATCAGAGTATGATAAACACAAATAAAAGGAGATAAAAGAGAATTAAAGGCGTAAGGAGGAAGATACCGTATCCCAGATCTGGAGTTTGATAGGTTTGTTGTCGATGGTAATCATCCTAGCCCCAAACTCAACACCAATGGTGAGATCATGAACAGGCTGAAACCTCTTGTCGGTGAACTGAAGCAAAAGGCATGATTTCCCTACTCCTGAGAATCACAATCAATACACACAAATCAACATCACACAAACCTCCACCGATCCCTAAAATGCTTTGTTCATCTCAATTCCTAATGAACTATACTCAGATCAATCGCTTTTTCATTCTTTTTTTAGCAACGAAACATATATGTTTAGATTATAATGATTCATCTGAATTCCCAATGGATTGAAAAGAAGAAGGAGTTACCAGTATCGCCGATGATGATATACTTGAAGAGATAAGCGTAAGACATTTGAAGTGGGAAGAAATCGGAATCCGCAGGTTTAGGAGAATCGAAATCCCTAATCAACGATGAAGACGACGAAAAGACGAGCAAAAATACAAGAGAATCTCTTTTGTTTTACTATAAAGACGGGAGGACGGTTGATTTCCAGCAAATCCAGCGAAGCATCAACCTGTATTGTCGCTCTTTGCAAACTTTCTTGCGTTTTCGTATTTGGTAACCGCACTGCGTGACGTTTGTTTACATTTAAAAATAAAAGACAGCACGCAGTTCCTTTTCAAGAATAAAGTAATTAGAAAACGAGATCCAAACACAAAACAACAGCGGGTTGTCATCTTTGAATTTTTACTGCTAAGAAGATACAAATTGGATAAATTGATGCATTGATTATTATAGTTTGTGAATGTCTGGGAACATTGAAAGTGGAGTTCAAATTCGGTCTTATTGTATTTGTTTCTAGTTGTAGGAATTCCAAAAGAAGCAACGAGTCTCGTTGATTTAAAGAACCGTTTTCCTAAAAGGCTATTCATCTTCATCCACACTTCATGTTACCAGATGAAACAATCAGTGAGGTTATTGTCTCTGCATTCATCAAATCAGAGCCGTGTGCTTACAGTGTATTCCAAAAGGTTTTAGCCTCAAACCCCTATAATATATAAAAATTTAGGGACCCCTTGTTTGAAAAATATGATGTAGCAAGGTGGTTTTAATAAATGATACTTTATTTTGAAGCTTGAGTTCGATCCTTTCTAACTATGCTGAACTTTTTTCTTTTTTTTTTCTTTCACTAACATTATCATTTCTTTTTCTCCATTGTTGGTTTTTGGCAACAGGTAAGTAAGTTTCTTAATCTTATTTTTTTTCACCTATATTTTCTAAGTTTGTGTTAATTTAATATCTTATAGAAAAGATTTGTTTATAGTTTATACTAGTGTTGATTGATAATTGATAGTTTCTTATTTGGGAATATCAACCATGTATAACAAAATAAAGTTGAATGATAGAGAAAAATAGTTAACCTATATTATGAGATTTGGAAAAAGAATTTATTAAATGAAAAAATATCTTAGGGTTTTTAAAATTATTATTTTGTTTTGAATTCTCTATTTTGTTTTAAAGTTATATTAAAAATTTGTATTATCAAAAGGACCCATTTTTTATATTAGCTTTAATCTTCTATAGACCTTGGTATTTATCTTTTTAAAAAGATCGGTTAAAATCTCCGAAAATATCTGCAAACACGGCATTTATGTTAAATTTACTTAGTTGAGGAAATCTCCACTAAATTCAAATAAGAAAACAGAATATTCATATCAATTTCTATCAAAAAATGATACAACTATATACCCAAAAATCTCGGATTACTATTTATATATCACGTAAAATACCTACAAACCTTAACTATGTAACGTTCATTTAGAATCTTAGAAAATATTTGCAAACCCGGTATTTATAACTAAATACCAAAAAATCTTGGATTACCATTTATATATCACCTAAATATCTCTTTCATATCTATTAGTTATATAAAACAAAAACTCACACAAAATATTATACTCAAAGATATCTCGTGAACACAGCATCATATATACCCTAATCTATTTGATGCTATATAAAAACTGACGATTGCCAATATTGTACCAAACCAAAAAATGTACCTCGTAAACACTAAATTCGAAATGATTCACCCTCTTCCGATCACTCTTTTGAAGAACATTAAATCCTTCAAAAGAGCATGAAAAGAATCAAGTCAATACAGTTTCAAATTAGGAGAAACAGTGGAAATGGTGTTAATACACTCAGAGGTAAGTAGATGATACAAATTTAATTCCCATGTTAAAACCTTACGAACTTACTAACCATTTTTATGATCTTGCAGGGTATATACTAATTTTAGTGTTTTTGTTCTTTCCCTTAGATTAGAAAGATAACTAACGCTGTTATATTGTACTATACTCATTTTTAATTATATTTCTACTGAAATTGACATCATTATTAGATAATCATTTATTTACTCATAATCTAACATTGCTTTATAAATTTTGATTACAAGTTTGTGACATATACTTTTCTTTTTTTTTAGAAAAACTCATTTATTCAAAGAGTTTTCCAAGTACTCTGTGAAGAAACAAAACTCTTTTGTGAATTCATTGCAAACTTACTAGAGATTTACAATGATAATTCTCCAAAAAAAATTGTAAAAGAATCGCGAGAATTTCATGAAAAAACTATAGTCTTTTTAAAATTTTGTTGTAAATATGGAAGAAATATGTGATGATGATTTTCTTAGTGTATAAATGTTTTGTTAATTTTTATATAAAATTGCATGGAAAGTGCAGTAGAATTTCAATGGAATTAAAAGTTGTTTATATTTGATGTAAAAAAAATTTCTTTTTAATTATAATTTAGTTTTTGTGAAGTATTTTATTTGAAATATTTAAATTTAATTTCAATGATTTTTTATTAATAATTTTTGTAAAAATCTATAATTAATTTAAAATCTATTTTCAGTTTTATAAAATTTATTTTTGCAAATTTGCAATGGATTTGTAAGATCACATGAGCTATCCATTGCAAATATTTGGAAACTTTGTAACGGTTTTGCAATGTCCGACTTTCCAAATCCCTTACTAATTTGTGAGGGAATAGTAAAAATTTCTTGCAACGGATTCAAATGGCCATTTGCAACTGATTTGTTAGAAATTATTACATTACAAATGAATTGTGGTCGGTTCTGTTCATAAAGAAAAAAAATACCTGTACTGTCGCTAAAGTCACTTCAAGAAAAACAAAAAAAAGTGTAACCTTTGAAAAAAATTTCTATTCTCTGTCAGGCACTGGGGAGAGAGAGAGCTCAGTGGGAAAAAAGATGGGAAGCGGTGTAGCTCTCTTTACCCTCTCTCTTCTCCTCGTGACGCATCAGGTGCAGTCTGCAATCGGCGTGAACTGGGGAACGGTGTCGTTTCACAAGCTGAGACCTTCCACAGTGGTGGATCTCCTCAAGGCAAACAAGATTACCAAAGTGAAGCTCTTCGACGCGAATCCAGATGCGCTTCGAGCTCTAATGGGTACTGGAATCCAAGTTATGATCGCCATTCCCAACGAGATGCTCTCCACTTTCAACTCTGATCTCTTCGTCCAGCAGAATCTCTCTCGCTTCATGGGCAAAGTCGGCGCTGATATCAGGTTCCCTTTCCCTTCCAGTATCTCTGTGTCTTTAGTCTCTTACCTGTTCAACCGACTTCTCAGTTGTTATCTTGTAAATGATAGGTACGTTGCCGTAGGGAATGAGCCGTTTCTGACGAGTTATAATGGGGAGTTTCAGAACTATGTTGTCCCAGCTATGCTTAATCTGCAACAGTCTTTGGTTAAAGCAAATCTAGCTAGCTATGTGAAGTTGGTGGTTCCTTGTAACGCAGATGCGTATGAGTCTAATGTTCCTTCCCAAGGGACGTTCAGGCCGGAGCTCACACAGATCATGACTCAATTGGTTTCGTTTCTCAACTCCAATGGCTCTCCTTTTGTTGTCAATATCTATCCTTTCCTTAGTCTATATGGCAACTCGGATTTCCCACAAGACTTTGCCTTTTTCGAGGGAAGTAGTCATCCGGTTCTTGATGGGCCTAACGTCTACTATAATGCATTTGATGGGAACTTTGACACTCTTGTTGCTGCTCTCACCAAGCTTGGTTATGGTCAAATGCCTATTGTTATTGGTGAGATTGGTTGGCCTACAGATGGAGCAGTCGGTGCTAACCTCACAGCAGCGCAGGTTTTCAATCAAGGGCTCATTAACCATTTGTTGAGCAACAAAGGAACACCACTCAGGCCTGGCTCACCTCCTGCAGATGTCTATCTTTTTGGTTTGCTGGACGAAGGAGCCAAAAGCACACTGCCTGGTAACTTTGAAAGGCACTGGGGAATCTTCTCTTTCGATGGACAGGCCAAGTATCGTCTCAACTTAGGACTAGGCAACAGAGGACTCAAGAATGCAGAAAATGTGCAGTACCTTCCTTCCAGGTGGTGTGTGGCTCACCCGTCAAGGGACATGACCCAAGTTGCAGACCACTTGAGGCTTGCTTGCAGTCAAGCAGATTGCACTACGCTCAACGACGGGGGATCCTGCAGCCAGCTAGGTGAAAAGGATAATATCTCATACGCTTTCAACAGTTACTATCAGCTACAAATGCAAAATGAGAAGAGCTGCGACTTTGACGGGCTTGGCATGGTCACCTTCCTAGATCCTTCAGTTGGGGATTGTAGATTTCTTGTGGGCGTTACAGATAAATCGCCAAGTGCTGAGCTAATGGCAAGGTGGGTTATCTACCACATTTGCGTTGGAGTGGTGGTCTGGGCTCTCACAATGTAAAGTTAGGCACCTACGGTGGTACTTTTTATGAGCGATATATATTAGATACGGGATGGAGAAATTACATAAATATAGAGGGTCATATTCACTTTTATTGTATTTAGAGTCACTTTCTCGAACAAGTGTTATCTTTTCAGTATCTTCTTGGGGGTTTTTATATTAGAAAGGAAGTGGTAATCTCCCTTCACACTAAGAAACAAAATGTTGCAACAGCTCAAAGCGGATAAGCAAAAGGATTAAGCAGACGACTTTTATTGGAAAGACACTAAGTAACGAGACAGACCCGCTAAAACACATTGTTTTCAAACATCTTAACTAATTAAGTTTTGAAATTTGAACTTAAATCCACATAACCAGGAGTTTTGTAAAATTTAAATAAGAACCTCGAACATAGATTATCTATTTTTGCCACTTCCTCCTCTAGTTTGATTCACTTAGCACATAGTTTCCTGATCGCTTTGTGTTACTCTTTCGCCTCGCTTGATTTGCACTAAACTTGGAACAAAAGAGCACACAATTGGCCAACATTCTTTGTCAGCGGGTTCTCCGAGAACCAATTTGCTAAAGGATCCAGCCTCTCCAATGAAATCAACTCTGTCCTGGGTGAGGTTGCAAACAGTTTGTCCTTGTTTATCAAAAACCACGACAAGTTTCTTCTCCTCATCAACCAAGAAACTCTTATCCATAAGCTTCGTGTCAAGGAATGATCCCAAATCCACAGTCAAGAAATTGGTCCATGACACCTCTTATTAGCAATTAGTTATCTCTTCTGCATTTTGGAGTTCCTTTTCTGTCAGATCCGAAACTGATTTTTGTTGTAAGGGTTTCCTAGCGAGATTAACAAAAGGATTAAGGAAATTAAAAGTAGCTTATTAACAAAAGCAATTAATATCTCTTTTGCATAATTGTGAGAGTTTATTTTGTCTCCATGGTGAAAACATAGGTCCAAAACATCAGCCAGTTAGAGTAAGTTCTTTTTAAAACATTAAAACCAAAGCACATCTATGCCTGTTCATCGTGAGAGTTTATTTTGTCCTTTTGTGACATACTAATATCAACTGCAGCTGGAGAAGAACACAACTTCCAGGTTCAAAATGGGGAATCTTCAAAAGTCCTTGTCACTTTGCTATGAAACGAGGGATTTGTCATCGTACAGTATTGATATTAGCTGTTTTGTTGAGAAAGGGCAAGTCCAAAAGTCTTGTTCATGTCATGAAAAAATCATCGACCTGTCGAGTGTTCCCTTCCACAGCTGCTAATTTTTGAAAGCATTGAAACTGCAGAGAAGTTTGTTTCAGTTCTGTCAGCAACTTGGGTATCCAATTAACCTGCGAAATAAAAAGGATTGTTCTTAAGTCCCGGTTTCTATATTTTTCTTTTGTCTTTGGGGATCTGCGCATTTCAGAGACTGTACGGGAAATGAGGCTCTCGCAAGCATGATGCTTTTGTTGTCACTTGTAATCTCTTAGGGATTTTGCTCAAGACGAAGCAATGTCTGTAGCAAAACATGTTGTAGGATGAAGAAGTAGTTAGTTAGTTACTAGC
>OVBI01000524.1:0-68910 GCA_900406495.1 Sisymbrium altissimum | reverse complement strand
TTTTGAATTTGAGCGATTTAGAGCGATACAAAGCGGTAAAATACGTTTTCTGTGATTGTTGTTAAACGCTGATAACCGCTATAATCCGCAAAAGCTGCGTTTGCGGATGGTAGCGGCTGAACAAATCAAGCCCATAGGCCAAAACGTGAGGGTTGGGAAGTCAAGTATCCTATTCCTAACTAACAGCATAATTTAACTTCATTTCTATAAAAAAATTTGGGTTAAACAAATTAAAAATTAACTAATCGCCCAAAATTTCTTATTATATATAGAAATCAGAACATCGCTTTTTTAGTTCTCGATCCTTGTTCTATTGATCCTTGCTCATCTTTTTGCATTCATATGGTGTTAAACTTTTTTATTTATTTATATATATCTTTGGGTCTTTGTGAATAAGAGCTTCTCATTTCTGGACATCCATGGGGTCTGTCTATTCTTATACCGGTACATTTGGGCCAAAACTGTTTCTTTACAAGTTTGGGACTTTGGTGTTGTGAATATAATAAGCTTCTCATTTGTGGCCTTTGTAGGCTTATTTTGTTTCCAAACGCTTGTACATTTGAGCCCATCGGTTTCGTTAATCGTCTTTTTCCATGCCCATAAAGAAAGAGGAAACCTAACCGGATTCAGTTCTTAGCTGCTATTATTGTTCGGGGAAATGAATTCCTATATGCTAGCTAGCAATAGACATGTATTTCAATAGAATTACCTGATCCTATCCATATCCGATCCAAATTATCCAGACTTTTTGGTAAAAATTATAGAAGATATCTGAGCTACTTGTTGACCATGTTGTGTTTTGAACCTTAACCTGACAGGCTTGGTCCAGAGGATCTGGACAAGCAGACTCAGCCATGTCTTAAAACCATCAAATTGCTTATTTAAAAAAAAAAAAAAAACAAAAAATTCAAGGTCACATTTTTGTTTTAAGATAAGGGATCTATGTATAAAACCATGAACATTAAAAAAAAAAAAAACTTTTGGACTACAAATATAAAGAAAAATTTGAGTTTATCACACATTACTTGACAAACACATGTTTTCGAGCTAGTGAAGGAGTGCTCTCCATCGGAGTTTGTTACGTGGAGTTTGTTACGTGGAGTTTGTTCCATCGGAAGAGACTTGGATACAGATGTAAATAAAATTTGAACTTTACATAGTGTACCAATATTAGTGATGGTACCGTTTTAGAGGTGGAAATAGAGGTAACGAGCGACAAGAGCAGTACCGTGGAACTGGAGTTTTTGTCCTACGAAGAGCCGACAATTACATATATGTCCTCCACACTAACATATTTCCAAATGAGTCACTTTTGTTTTCGATTCTTATATAAAATCTATATCATTTTCAGTTATACATGTCGACAGACCACGCATGCCCAATTTACCCTACCAATTTGCATGCCTTATCTGCATGTCTGCGTCTCCAAGCACATTATACACGAACGATCACTTCTGACTATGACTAAATTGTAAGAAACCTTTGAATTAACTTGTTTATTTATTTCATTGAGCGTAACACATAATCTTCCATAGACATCTTTCAGTTTGGCTTGCATGTGAAATTTGAGAGAAAATGACAGTCATGTGATATCAGCACTTAATTACCGACATGTATAATGCAACTTCTATCGTAGCATAACAACTTCCTGTGTATGTAAATGATGCATATAATAGAGATGCATTGGATCCATGAATATATTAATTTTTTTCTGGGCCATCAATTATATGGCCATATATTTGATCTGAATCTGATCATATGATTGTAAGAATCATAACGAAAGAATATGTGAGTTTTTCAAAGTATCAAACAACAGCTGCAAAAATCAAAAATCAGTTGACGTTTTGTTGTGAATCAATGTGGCATTCACCACCCGAATCATATTTGAAGAGTCTATACGAAGGGTTTGGTGCCAATTGAGAAGGGGAACATTGATGGACCACACTTCCCTTTGCATTATTAAAATAAGCCAACAAAATTTTTTAATAAAGACAAAATAATTAATAGTGTCACCCACCTTGTGGGGAATATCTAATTTGGGATAGCGTGTTTTGTTTGCGTAGTTAATTTCTCAAGTAAATCTCTTGCTTTGTTTGACCAAAGTATAAAAAACTCTTGCTTTAAAACAAAAGAGAGAATAACATTTATATTTCCCATCAGAAATACAAAATTTGTAGTTTACGAACCGATAAGAAAAATTTGTGATCATGTTAGTTAATTGTTATTGAGTTAGTGTGGAGAGATGTTAGAGCAATCTTTCTATCATTTTAGTTGATACGTCTTCTTTAGATTCCATATATAGATTTGAAATTTAGAGAAAATAGGATGTCAGGGAGCTGTTGGATACAAAAATTTTAAAATTGTAGTAGCTTCATCGTTTTTTTGGGTTAAAAATGTTAAAGTCATTTCTTTATCCAAACAGATAAAATATTTTCACAAACTAATCGAAAAGAATTTTTTTAAGTATTACAGCCAAAGTTTTCCTAGGCTTTGCTTGAGCTAGATTTTTTTTTTCGAAAGGCAATAATATGTGATTTTAACTTTCTTAAGAGTCACTTCTATACATGTAAAGTTAGATATTCTGCAGTTAAAATTTTAAATTAAAACCTAGAACCACAGTCTCAAATTAACAATCAACCCCACAATTTCATAACATACCATGGACTTCACTTACCGCAACTTGGTTGCTTCACTCTGCCAAAAGAAATCTTCTCTTCGCGAGCTCACTCCACCAACTCTGTTTTTTTGTGTGTGTGTGTACATCATGATCATCACAACACCAAAATCTTACGGTCCGTTTATCATTTGTTGCTAGGTTTAAATATGAATTGGAACTTGCAAACCGTAACATTTTTCAAACTTAAGCTTGCTCAAATAGTTCCAACTATATATATTAGCAAAAAACAGCCTCATGACACTATATTATTTGGTCTACGGAACTAATATCTTGTTAATGGATAATTTGGAATTAGCTAGCTAGATAACCAAAATAACCTATTTTCCTTACGATTGTGTATCTTTATATGTGCTTTAAAATGGTAGTAATTCTTTAGTGATGTTATAAGATTAACACACTTAGTAAGTTTCAATGCAGTCTATTCTAAAAAAATCATATTTGTATGCATGCAAATTCCCTTTTATTATCCTTTAAAAACGCTACGAAATAAATCATATGCCTATTTTTTATTTTTGAAAAAAAACTGTTATCAACTCTTTCAAAAATAATAAATTAAGTTTCAACCGCAAAATCACCATATAATTTAACTGCTTACTCAATCTTCTTACCAAAATAAAAATATAAAAATAAATTACAACAGCTAAAATCAATAACCATATACATACTACTTATTTAGAAACGTAGACGTCTGGTTAACTCCTAAAGTCAATATAAAAATGGAAACCCAAAAGTGCCAAAAAAAAAAAAAAATGGTAGTAGACGAAAAACTTGAGGAAGTGGAAACTAAAAAGATAAAAGGATAACAAAGGGTTGAAAAACACATTGCTCTCAAGAGAGAGAGAGAGAGAGAGAGAGCAAGTTCTTCATAGCAACTAGAGGAAGGATCCAAAGGGATCGCATTGATCCTAATTAAAGTGAATTCTCCCGATTATTTACTTGATAATTGGCAAAAGAAATCCCAAAAATTTGCTTGGTTAATTTTGGATCATGCTATCCCTTTGGATTCATCCTTCGGTAGTTTTCCTCTTCGATCAGATGGTTTTAGTTAGATCAAACCAGCAGATTCTTCCCCAAATCTTGTTGGCTTGTAGATTCTCCAACGCTTTGGTCTCAAGCCAACAACAACTATATATGAACTCTCTTCTTACAAGTAAGTTTCAAAGACTCTCTTGATCGACCAAAGCTAATCATGCCAAGAGATGACCTACCTTTTTTTTTTTTTGTTTCCTTTCGTCTTATTGAAATTTTGGGATTTAATCTCCAAATGAAATTAGCGGAAAAGCTTAATCGATTATGAAATATTTTACTATATATCGATATCTATGAAAGACGTCATTTGAAATCCATTACTTTTATTTGGCCAAAACTTCCTTGAGAATTTCATCACTATTTCTCAAAGTTTCAGTTTTTTAATTCTCAGTTATATATATGGTGTGTGTATATATATAGATTGGTTCATCTTTCATATCAATTATCTCCCCCAAGCATATGGTACAACTTTATATTCATTCGAGACTACTTTGCACTCATGCTTACTAGTTTGAAATCCCAAGTCCCGAAGTCGTTGGATCCCATTATATTAGTCATTAAATAGGACTTCGATTAGAGGAGTACAAGTAATACAATGATGGATGAAGACGAAGTTGTAAAAAAAAAGGATATATATTTGGACCATTTGAACTTTTACCTCAACTTTAAAATTTCATATTGAAACAAAAAAAAAAGTTAAAAATGACGAATCCAAAGAAAACGAAAAGAAACATTGAATCTTACAACACATAAAAATATATATATTAAAAAAGAATTATGGAGAAATATTCATGCAAAAGTACTATAGAATAGATACAAATATACTTAGATACAAATATACTTAGATACAGATATACTTCTTTAACAACAAAATCAATTACATTTGATTTGCAACAAAAATTAAATCGTACAAAATTTCATATCTATAAAAAATCATCATGGAGATATTCTGAATGACACGTAAATTATGCTCCAAGTTAATATAGAAACTATTTAACCCAATGAAAAAAAGATTGCAACGATTTTATGATTTCTTTTACAGTTTAATCGCAAAAACTATTGCAATTAATTTTGGATATCTCATCTGCAAAATATGTGACGGGTTTAAATACTGAGAAAAAATAAAGGTAGGATGGATAGCTAAACTTTGTCAATCCTTAGTTCACAGACTCACAGATTTGTAAATTATCTTAACGTTGCTAAACTGTCTTAACTCCGTTGCAGTTACCTATTAGTAATACAACTTTTCATCACTAAATATTCATCATTAATCTAGTGTGTCTTAGTGAGTTCTATAGGAATGAAGAGCAAGAAACCAAAACCTCCGAAGATTTGTCATCGAAAACTCTATCAATGTGAATTATCATAATTTAGAATCGGGTGTTTGGAGGTCTTTAGCGCCTAGACCTTTTTTTTTTGATCAACTCGCCAAGAACTTTTATTAATAAAACTCAGTTGATTTGGTATAATAATCTAAAATTGGGTATATTTCGTCTAAAAAAAGTCCGAAGTATTTGAAAATAACAGTTCACGATTATAATGTAATTGAGGACAACATCATTAGTTCGATGGTTGACCTTCAAGCATGGATACGCATAATTAATGTACATACGATTTATAATTTCGTTCTTACAATCATTTCTCTCCCCAGTATAATGTAAAATCAATATTAAAAAAGAATTAGTTAAATTTTTTAAAAAAGAACAAAAAGAAAATGTAAAGAATCAAATTAAATTAATAGAGAAAAAGGAACAGAATTATGGCATTGAATTTGATGTTGTTGTTTAGGTGCAAAAGATTTTGGTGGACCAACAGATATGGAAGAAGGGACGATGTGATTATTCATATGCGAGATTTGAAATTCCATTGTCTCCTTCTACCCCTACAATTTGCTATTTACGTATGCTTCCGGTTATTTTTAAAATACTCAAGTTCAATAAATCTATGACTTATTTGTATCTTTGGTTTTTTTTTTCTTGTATATAATTATTCCAACATACTACAACTTGTGTTTTCCTTCAAATCACCACAATTATTTCTAAGAAGGTGTACGAACATTTCCTAAAGTCTGATCATTATTACCACTTATTTAAGGACGGTTTTAGCAAGCTTAGAAAAGTCAACTAAGCTCTTTTCTCAAATAAGATTGTGATACTTTTGGGAAAACAATGAAAAGCTGATATTTTGGAATATATATACAACATTGATTGTATTGCAGTTAAAGTACGTTGATATACAGTTACTTCACTAAAAGGAAATTGGTACCGACCCTTTAATATGTGAACCCAAAACAATGGTTTGAGTTCTGCTGAAGTTTGGGAGAAGTCAAAGTTCAGAAGAAAAATAAAAAAGTTTGGGTGAAGTCGAGTTGAGCTATAAACGATTGTCTCTCTGCAGTCTGCAGAGAGATGAAATCCGATCGTGAATTTTCGTATCTTCTTGTTGGACACCAAGCTTGAGTTCTTCGATAACACTATTTTTATTTTTTTGTAGGTTTTCCTTTTGATGTGAAAACGGCTAATTTCTAGGGTTATAATTTATATTATATATGTACGGATTATATCACTCATTTATATGATCTATGAGTAGCCTGTATGGCACGTGACATATTTCCCATCGATGGGACTTTTAACCTTGTATATATGGATCAATGTCTTTCTCACTCTTACCTCAATGTGAGGCAATGTGAGGCAATGTGAGCTACGGAGCTTACGTACGTGTATTGCTGAACTGACACCGGGTATATATATATATATATATCCTTCGGAACTTAATTAGTTTTGTATCTGCAAATTTCTTATTCAGAGAGCCTTTGAATTACACATTGGTCTTAGTCTTAATTATCTTATTGATCTTGATCTATTTTTGCTATAAAGATTAGATCCATTATATATTGTAAATTTGTAGTCCAAAGAAAGAAAAAAATTGTAATCCAAAGTCTTTTCTTGTTTAGATATGTTATTATCGACAGTAGTGTAGTGGTGTTCTAATAAGTGGCTAGTGCCTAGACATCAAAACATGCCTAACCAATGTTGAGTAAACTAATTGTTGAACATATAAAATAACTAACTATCCATACCTTCATGGGCTCAGCTTAAAAAGCCCATTATCGGTACGCGCTTTGCTCGGCCACCTTCAAGCCCACAAATGTAAACGTATGCTAGACTACGGTTCGCACGTGCCACTCTCCTCCTCGGGTCCATACACACACACACCTGGTTTTTATGTTAATCCAGCTTTGGAACAATTTCCAAACCAAATCAATCAAATATGGACTCTTCTGCTCTGGTCAGATCAAACCATACGCGGACTTTGAATATGCAAACCAAATCAATCAACTCTTAACTCTCATGCAGGTTCGGTGTCTGACGAGTCAGATCAAACCGTAGGGAAGGAGATAAATCATTAATCCGTTAACTTTCTAGTTTATGCAGATTTTTTACAGTATCGTGTATTACCAGGTTTGAGATGAAAAAAAATGGTATCTTATACTTCTTTTATATCAAATTAGTTGTCGTTTTAATCATATACACACAGATTAAAAAAATATAAATTATGTTACTTTTTTAATATAAAAACATCATTAATTATCTACCTAAACACATTCAACCAATAATAAAATAATTTATAAAATAAAAATAATTTTAAAAAATAAAAAGTTAATAAATTTTATATTAAAAACATAAAACGATAACTAATTCGATACAGAGAGAATATATCTTATCAATTAATTATTCTCCTGATGGAACTTTTATTAGTCAAGCACTCAAGCTTAAACCAAAATGATATTCCTACAAAAATAAAGATGGTCCAAAAGATGGTTTCTCTTTTCACTTTCTTTTAACAGGAATTCAAAGTTTGCAAACATGAATATAAAAAATACGGGCTTTGTTATGAAGTGACCTTGAAACTAATTCCGTCCACAGCAGAAAGACTTCTTTATGATCCATTATTAAGGCACTACAAAGCATCTAGGATATAACGATATAAACTTATTCCTAATTACTTTTTGATAATTACGTATTCCTATGTTTTTCAACTATCGTATAACATACATACGATATAGAGGAATGTTTTGTAACTCAAGCAACTACACGAGTGTTTACATAAGATTATATAAAATTGGCATGAATATTTTGTTCCCGTCAAAATACAATTTCCATCTGAAACCCCACTAATAAAAGTTAGTGATATCCACCACCCAAATATTTACTTTATCTGTTCTATTTTCTGCAAAGAATTTGGCTTTGTGTTCAGTGATTGGCATATGATTTCCGTAAGCCAGCCAAGTCGCTCGGATTTATTGATTACTAGAATTATTTCACTTTTGCTGTCTGCTGATTGATTCAAAATCTATAAAATTTAAGAAAATGATAGCTAATAATGAAATAAATAAAATAATATAAAATATATTTGGCAATAAATATTTTATCTTGATGACGAGATCCAAAAACCTAACAGCTTATATAAATAACTCATATTAAATATGTTAACATGTTTGGGTAAATACGTATCAAACTATGATCACATTTTATGTAGGTTTGTTTCCATTTTACAAGGGATAGGTTCCCATGTTCGAAGTTTGAACTATTTGCCCTTTATCTTTTTTTTTTCGTTGTTTTGTTATTGTTCTCAACATTTTCTACTCTTCTTTCTATTTTTCACATTTTTTTTTATCTCCAATTACTTCCTTCTTCTTTATCCCAGATAGCATCTTAAATAATCAACAACCATCTCTGAATCACTTAAAAGTTTATTTAAAATAGAAAATTATTTGAAAATTTTATATAACCTACTTAAAAGGACAAAATTTAAATATTTTGAACATCTTGCTATATATAATTTGTTCATATTAATGTGAAATAAATTTAATAATAGTAAAAGTGAAAATCATAAATTTTTTATGAAGATATATGCTACATTTTCATAGATCGCTCTTCAAAAAATGTTTGGGCTACTCTGCTTCTAGGTTAATGTATAACTGGAAGTTATGTGATATATCACTAATCAATATGATTAAGAGAAAGCAAAAGAAAACCACTGATTTGAGCATTTCTAGCTACAGTAATAGGAACTTTGTTCTGATAATCTATTGTAAACATGTCTTTTTGTTCTCAATCAAGTCAAGAGTACTGACTAAGCCAATCTCCAAACAAACAAAAAAAATCAGAGATTTTGCTATATTTTGTCTTCTTCATTTGAACCATTAACTCCTTATTTAAGCTATGATGCGGAAGTATCTGTTTCTACGTACTGAAGGTTATCTAAAGGGATTGGAAATACGATTTTTTTGCGGACAAGAAAAAAAAAATTTATGGAGTCCGTTAATTAATTTTTAGAATTAAATAATGCAGAAAATCTGAGTTGGTATTTCCAAATGGCTTAAGATTCGTGGGAAGTTGTGCCCTTCTGCCATTAACTTCAGCCAATAGATTGCATGTAACTTGCATGAAGGCAGGCCCCAGTCAACTTGCTCTCGAGAATATGTGTGTGTTTTTTTTTCTTGAGCACTTCATATGTGATTTCATAGAATCCTATTTCTTTTATCAACGGTTGATCAGATGCATGACTTCTTTTAAACAGATACCAAAACACAGATTGTCAACTAAGCTTCATTTCCTCTGTTGATCAGTGTTTGTAGTAGTCCCGGATATTAGTCTAACCTTTATTTAAACTAGAAAACAAATCACTATCAACATTTTAATAGTTTACTTAACGTGTTTCTTTCTCCATGCCAAACCTATGCAAATAATTGAAGGAAAACCATACCTAATAACAAACATCCGAATCTAAATTCAATGGGTGTATTCTTAGTTATAGGAAGATATCACTAGGTGTTCCAAAAAGAAAAAAAAAAGAAGGAAAATATAAGTAATGGGGATGCTTCAAGTTAGCAACTTGCATAGCTAGTTAGCTACTAGTCCTACAACAAAACAAATCAATCTAATGTATATAGATGAATCCATATTTAAAAATAGAATTTCTTTTGGATATTACAGAAATAAGAAAAAAAGTTTGTATACAGAACATTAAATAGTTTTGTTCTCACTAAGAAGACCCATAGCAAACAATACATTTTCCATTTAATAATTTGTCAGGGAAGTATTTCTCGAAAGGATGAAATCATTTATATTAAAATAATAAAAACAAGCAAAGCATGGCAGGAAAAATAAATATATTGCAAGAAAGACTAGACCAAAATAAAATAAATAAAATCATCTGACAGAATAAAAAATTTATATTTATAGCCATTCTTATAAGAAGGAAGACCTCATGCAAAAACAAAAAAAAATTCAGACAAGAGCGCATCAGACCCACTAGATGTTTATAACTTATGTCGTAATTAACAAGCACCAATAAAAAGGATCCAACTTTTCTTCACCGATTCGATTCTTAATCTCTCTCTCTCCCTCCCCTTCCTTTGACTGAATTAGATTTTTATTTTTTCAGTTACGCGAATCGAGCTAGATTCTTGGATTCTATTTTTCGTATTTATCGGGGGGGAAAAAGAAAAGACAGTGAAGGAGAAGAAATTCGCTAAAAAAAGGGAAGATTCTATATAAATCAGAAAAGCTGGCTTTCTCAAAACTCATCCATGTGGTCGAGGACGGAGGGGGAGGAGGAGAACAAAGGGAAAGGCTCTTAGCTGCAGAGACACGAGAGCCTTTTGTCGTCGAAATCATGAACGCCACCGAAGCTAAGAATCGCAAAGTCAATGTCGGAACAGACGAAGACCATGTTGATATCGAAATCCCCGACACTGCTCATCAAATTAGCAGCGGTTTGTACTTTTCGATTTCCCCTCCTCTCTCTCTCTCTCTCTTTTGTTTTATTATTTTACTGAAATCAAACAATTGTGGTTATTTTCTTTTTTTAATTTAACGGTTTCTTATATGGGGATTGACGCCCAATTGTCAAAGCTTTTGTCTTTTTACTGTGAAAGATACATTTTTTTTACCAGGACGAGTAAACTAAAACTAAGGCTTCAAATTTCCTTCTTCTGTCATTTTGAGATTTCAAACGGTGGAATCGTTTAGGCGCTGAAATGGTTTCTTTGTTATAATGTTGCCTTTGATGGCTCTGAATCAGAGTTGAAATTGTTGCATTTAATGATTCTGACGATGACCATTTCAGCATTTTCTTCAAAATGTTGCCTTTGATGATTTTAACGATGACACTTTGTTCAAAATGTTGGCTTTGATGGTTTTGAGGATGACCCTTTCTTCAAAATGTTGGCTTTTATGGTTTTGACTTTTGACGATGATGACCCTTTTTTCAAAATGTTGGCTTTCATGATTTTGACAATATGACGACCCTTTCTTCAGAATGTTGGACTTGAACAATGACAGTTTCTTCAAAATGTTCTCTTTGATGGTTCTGACGATGACCCTTACTTACAAAATGTTGTCTTTGATGATTCCGGAACGTTATAGTTCAAGTTTCTTGATGGGTTCCATCTCTCTGCCTTTTAAAACCCATATGTTTGTTTGGGAAGTTTTGCTTTGCCAAACTCTGTTTCTTTGTGGTCTTATAATTAATAATCTGAGACTACATTTTGGGGGAAAGCTAAGCATATTCTTGTGGAATGTACAGATTCATGGTTTCAGGTGGCGTTCGTTCTGACAACTGGTATAAACAGCGCGTATGTGTTGGGATATTCGGGAACAGTAATGGTTCCTTTAGGTTGGATTGGGGGTGTGGTTGGACTTATCCTTGCTACTGCAATCTCTCTCTATGCAAACACTCTCGTAGCCAAGCTTCATGAGTTTGGTGGCAGAAGACACATTCGTTATAGAGACCTAGCTGGATTCATTTACGGTAAGAGAACCAAACCAACTCTTTGCTTTTCTCTTGCACAGTCATTGAAATGAGTGACCTCTTTGTTTATCAGGTAGAAAGGCTTATCACCTCACATGGGGATTGCAATATGTCAATCTTTTCATGATTAATTGTGGATTCATCATACTAGCTGGTTCTGCCTTGAAGGTAGTAAACATCTTCTCTCTTGATTCTTGCTTTCTGAGCTGAGTTGGTAATTTTGGGGTGTGTTCTGTTTCTGCAGGCTGTTTATGTGCTTTTCAGGGATGATCATATCATTAAATTACCTCATTGTATAGCCATCGCGGGTCTTATTTGTGCGCTCTTCGCGATTGGAATTCCTCATTTATCTGCTCTTGGGATCTGGCTTGCAGTTTCAACCATCCTCAGCCTCATCTACATCGTTGTAGCAATCGTGCTTTCAGTTAGAGACGGTATAATTTAAATGATGATCAGGCTTTAGCTATACTAAATTACTAATGGATTTTTATAGCTACTGATAAATCTGATTCTTGGCTCTTTTTTTTTCTGTTGTTTGTAGGAGTAAAAGCACCTGCAAGAGATTACGAGATACAAGGATCATCATTCAGCAAACTTTTTACCATCACAGGAGCAGCGGCAAATCTTGTTTTCGCATTCAACACAGGGATGCTTCCAGAAATTCAGGTGATGACTTCTTAAGATTTCAGCTTCATGTTTTAGGCTTCAAATTCAATTACTTGCTTGAGTTTGCTTATGTTTAGTGTTCAGTTGCATATATGATCTTTCTTATTGACGCTGAACTTTCTGTAATGATAGGCAACAGTGAGACAACCAGTTGTGAAAAACATGATGAAGGCTTTATACTTTCAGTTCACAGCCGGTGTTTTACCAATGTACGCGGTTACATTCATTGGATATTGGGCTTACGGATCCTCAACCTCGACCTACCTGCTAAACAGTGTTAATGGCCCACTCTGGGTCAAAGCCCTTGCTAATGTCTCTGCTATCCTTCAATCCGTTATCTCTTTGCACGTAATTTTCTTGGCGCCAAGTCTATGCTACTTAACATATACTGTCTCAGATTCTTATAAGGTTTTGCTAAATCCTTTTTACTCAATTCTTTGTTGTAGATTTTTGCGAGTCCAACATATGAGTACATGGACACAAAGTTTGGGATCAAAGGAAACCCATTTGCTTTAAAGAACTTGCTGTTCAGGATCATGGCGAGAGGTGGGTACATCGCGGTTAGCACGCTTATCTCGGCGCTCTTGCCGTTCCTTGGGGACTTCATGAGTCTCACTGGTGCAGTAAGCACATTCCCTCTAACATTCATTCTAGCCAACCACATGTACTATAAGGCTAAGAACAATAAGCTCAATCCTATTCAAAAGATATGGCATTGGCTGAACGTTATTTTCTTCAGTTTGATGTCTGCTGCTGCCGCCATTGCAGCTGTCAGGCTAATCGCCGTTGATTCTAAAAACTTCCACGTTTTTGCAGATTTGTAATTCATTATACATATAGTATTTATATATAGTCATTGTATTATTCATTATTGTTCTTAGGCAAGGTTTCTTTCTCCTACCGAAGCTTGTATTCACTTTTTGTATCTATAACCATTAGAGCCTAATTAAATAAAATGAAGGAAGTATACAAATTACCAAAGCTTACCATCAAGGAATTATCATCCAATTCAAACCACTTTTTCATATCTAGTTTTCTCATAGTATCCTTACATTCTTGGATACATGAACACCCACTTCGTGATGTGATATTGGCCAAAGATAGATCAATTCAGAAACAATGAAGAAGAAACTAGAAACTGTGTGTAATTTGTGTTACTGATACACTGATCAACATATGTCTCTACATTATTTTTGAAACGGGTTAGTGGTACTCATTTCTAACTCTTCCTCTTTGTCTTGTATCTTCCTTGGAATAACTTTGATGTGAAGCTAGTGGTTGAAGTTCACGATCAAAAAGGGACCAATCTCTACATCCTATACACTTTAGCTGGTCGGCCGTGGAATTCAGACTTGACGGGAGTTCGTTGGGACTTGGGACCATATATATGTACGTAATTATTTGAATCTTACTCATCCATGTGCGACAAAAAATTCCCAACCGTAAGTGTGAACTCCATCATCAATATGTATGGCCACTACTTAATAAAACGTTCTATCAATGAAAAGTAATATATGTCATGGAAAAAAATAGAAAGAAAGTTTGGCCACTACTTAAATCAAAAGTAGCAACATATTATAAAATGGCTTTTTCAAAGTTTCTTCATGTGGTCAAGGAATGAGTAGGAGAAGAAAGGAAAAAAAGGCTCTTAGCAAAACATTATAAAAGCACTTAGCTCCAGAGACTACAAGTGCCAAAAACATGAATGCCACAGGAGCTAAGGATCGCACAAGGAATAGAAATGTCGGAGAACGTTTTGATATGGAAATCCCTGACA
Organism: Sisymbrium altissimum; assembly: GCA_900406495.1. Classification (NCBI taxonomy): domain Eukaryota; kingdom Viridiplantae; phylum Streptophyta; class Magnoliopsida; order Brassicales; family Brassicaceae; genus Sisymbrium; species Sisymbrium altissimum. The sequence continues at coordinate 54,943 of OVBI01000524.1, read as the reverse complement.
CTGCTCATCAGATTAGCAGCGGTTTGTAATTCGTTTCTCCCCTTCCTCTTCTCTTGTTCATTTTAAGAGCTTTAATTAATATAAAAACATCAATAGTCCTTAACACTACCCAAAGACCATAATACCTGAAAAATTCGAAAGAAACCAAAGCTCAATCTTAGGACACAGAGACCTTATGAATGTAGAACACTCTTTTTTTATTGCTCAATTTTCTTTGATTCACTTTTTCTATTTGGATATATAGAAGTTTTCTACCATAGATGATTCTGACTATTAAACATGTCGTTACTGATGATTCTGATGATCACCCTTTCCTAAAAAGGATTGTCTTTAGTGATTAAAACCATGACCCTTTCTTTAAGATGTTACCTTTAATAATTAGACATTGAGTTCAAGTTTCTAGATGGATCATCCCCTTGCCACTCAAACGTTTGACAACCATAAGATTAAGAAATTTGTAGCTTTGCCAAACTCTACTTTTTATAATCTGAGATGACATATTGGGAAGCTTTATGATTAAGTATGTTTTGTGCAATGTACAGATTCGTGGTTTCAGGTGGCGTTCGTTCTGACAACTGGTATAAACAACGCGTATGTGTTGGGATATTCGGGAACAGTAATGGTTCCTCTAGGTTGGATTGGTGGCGTGGTTGGTCTTATTCTTGCTACTGCAATATCTCTCTATGCAAACGCTCTCGTAGCCAAGCTTCATGAGTTTGGTGGTAAGAGACACATTCGTTATAGAGACCTCGCGGGATTCATCTACGGTAAAAAGACGATAACAGCTCTCTTACAGTTGTTCTGTTTCTCCTCTCTGTTGTTACTTTCATTCAAGTGGATCTCCTTTTCTATCAGGTAGAAAGGCTTATTGCCTTACATGGGGATTGCAATATGTCAATCTTTTCATGATAAATTGTGGATTCATCATCTTAGCTGGTTCCGCTTTAAAGGTAGTAACCATTTCCTCTTAGTTTCTTTGATTCCGTGTGAGCTGAGTTAGTTATTTTGGAGCGTGTTCTGTTTCTGCAGGCTGTTTATGTGCTTTTTAGGGATGATCATGCCATGAAACTACCTCATTTTATAGCCATCGCGGGTCTGGTTTGTGCGGTTTTCGCCATTGGTGTTCCTCACTTATCGGCTCTTGGGATATGGCTTGTAGTTTCGACCATCTTGAGTCTCATCTACATCGTTGTGGCAATCGTGCTATCGATTAAAGATGGTATATAAGATAAATGATGATTAGGCTCCAGCTTTAACGTTACTTATGGATTTCATATGTTATCTTTGTTGTATCTAGGAGTGAAAACACATTCAAGAGATTACGAGATACAAGGATCACCGTTAAGTCAACTTTTTACTATCACAGCTGCGACCGCAAATCTTTTCTTTGTATTCAACACAGGGATGCTTCCAGAAATTCAGGTCAAAACTGTTTTATCTTTTCGAAAAATCTGATATTCTTGCTTTTGTTTATATGCAAATGCAGACGCATAAATGATTCTTCTTTCCGCTTTGGTAGGCAACAGTGAGACAACCGGTTGTGAAAAACATGATGAAGGCTCTATACTTTCAGTTCACGGCCGGTGTTTTACCAATGTACGCGGTTACATTCATCGGATATTGGGCTTACGGATCCTCAACCTCTACCTATCTACTAAACAACGTTGATGGCCCACTCTGGATCAAAGCCCTTGCTAACATCTCTGCTTTCCTTCAGTCAGTTATCTGTTTACACGTAAGTTTCTTTTGCATGACCCTTTCAAACTATTTGGAACGCTTGTGTAACTATTATATCAACGTATATAAAAATTTTAGATAAATTAAATCTTATATCAAAGTATTCTTGTACTTACTTTTAAAACTCAAGAGTCCTCGCGAATGCACCAGTTGCTTGTCATTGTAACCAATGTCTTACTCAATTCTTTGTTTGTAGATTTTTGCGAGTCCATCATATGAGTATATGGACACAAAGTTTGGGATCAAAGGAAGCACATTTGCTTTAAAGAACTTGATGTTTAGAATCATGGCGAGAGGTGGATACCTAGCGGTTAGCACGCTTCTCTCGGCGCTCTTGCCGTTCCTTGGGGACTTCATGAGCTTCACTGGTGCCGTGAGCACAATCCCTCTCACATTCATTCTAGCGAACCACATGTACTATAAGGCTAAGAAAAATAAGCTCAATCCTATGCAAAAGCTATGGCATTGGCTTAACGTTGTTTTCTTCAGTTTGATGTCTGTTGCTGCCGCCATTGCAGCTGTCAGGCTCATCACCGTTGACTCCAAGAACTTCCACGTTTTTGCAGATTTGTAAATCATTCTATCTATATAGTCATTGTGTTATTATTCTCAGGTGGGATTTTTTTCTCCGACCATATATAAGGGTGTATTCCTTAATAAAGAAAAAAAACATTACTAATAAGTAGCAAGAAGGCATGCATTATTAGTCAATTAAAACCACTTTCATGTGTAGTATTCCCATATTGGAAAGGTTATTGTAAAATCACACTCGATAATTAAAACATGTAGTTTAGTGACTTGTGATAGTGTCGTTCAGTACAAAAACGAACATACACTATTCTCTTAAGTAAATTTTTTTTTTAAAGTAAAACTTGATTATTATGATTGCTCAATTAGGAGTTTTTAAAGAAGACGTGGACTATTATCATTGAGGAGTTCCGTGCCAACAGTTTCATTAATGAAATGAATAACACAAAACTGACAAAAGTGATAGTTCCGTAATCTTAACGAAACCCCTTCTCATTCTCAAAGTTTATAATTAAAAAGAAAAAGAAAGTCAATGGATCTTATCTAACTGTAAAAGCTTTGTAATGGTCATTTAATCAACCCATCTCTATCATGTATTATAAACGGAATCATATCAGAGAAGAATATTAGTAACAGATACCTAAAAAACTCTTTGTTTAGCGAGATAGAGAAGTTAAAGTACAGACAGATTTGTTGTTTGTAGTAGTTAATTATTGGATCTTTTGTCAACAANTTTTTTTTAAAAAAAAAAAAAAAAAAAAAAAAAATCTTGAGCATCAATGATTTGGTGTAAGAATTCAAAATAAAAATAATGAGACCGGCGAAAGTGGAACCCCACCCACTGTCTCCACCAAAAGCTCAACATCAAAAAAGTAAAAGCGTTTTTTAGAGATATATCTCATTATTTTGTTGTCTATCGTGCTCAATCATCATTACCTTTCTTCTAACTTCTTCTTCTTCACCTTCATCTTTACGATTCTCCTTTTCTTTTCAGCTCCAGCTTCAACCTGCATTTCTCTCTTCTCGTTTCTGATTTATTTCTTCTTTTTGAGTTTTCGCATTTTCCGTTGTTTAGATCGACGAAGAGGTAAAGCATTCGCCTTTTGTCAATTTCATTCTGTTAAATTTAGCTTTTTTTTTATAATTCTTAGAGGATACACACAAAAAAAGGACCAACCTTTGTTCTGAATTTCTGATTCTAATCATCTGATGCAATTGTTTATATACCAATTCACTGATAGGTTTGTTTGAACATCTTGAATTGATGCAAATAGCTCAATGTGGAAAAGTCAAGAATGCTGCTGATGGGATTTTTCTTAAGCCTCTTTGTGTTTCTGGTTTTGAATTGTTATAGGATTTTGTTTTGGTGTATAGTGGTGAGCGAGAGAGGAAGAGGTTTTGAGGAGAGGAAAGATAGTGAAGAAGCCAAAATACGATGTCATTTACAGGAACTCAGCAGAAATGCAGGGCCTGCGAGAAGACAGTCTACCCTATGGAGCTTCTCTCAGCTGATGGAGTGCCTTTTCACAAGTCTTGCTTCAAGTGCTCCCACTGCAAAAGCACACTTCAAGTGAGTTTTTCCTCTTTTGCTTCATCATTCTCTATCTATGGAATCAATGTTTGATTATTATATCTTGGATTATCGACATTGTCTACAATAATGTCCTCATTCACAATAGAGCTTGAATGGCTACATTTCCCATAAGCAATTCATGAATATAGTTTACTGGTTTGTGTCAAAGTTTTGATGGATTCATGAAGAGGATTTCTAAAGAAAGAGAGAGTTATGGGGTTTACCTCATCACTCTGTCTGATCAATTCCGGGATATCGAGATTCTGAGCTCAAAATTAACCAATGCCGCTTGAATGACCAATTTTCAAAAGCAATCTCTGACTATTGTTATTACTTATTAGTTCTGTGAAAGTTTTGAGGGTTTCATGAAGAGTTTTATATAGAGAGAGATTATATTGTTGGCTTAACCCATACACTTTTATCTAAACTGGTCTGCTTTATCAGATCCAAGTTATAATGTGTATCATGGTTTTGTTTCTTTTACAGCTGAGCAATTATTCGTCAATGGAAGGTGTGTTGTACTGTAAGCCTCATTTTGAGCAGCTCTTCAAGGAGACTGGTAGTTTCAACAAGAACTTTCAGTCACGTATGTAACTCTTCCTTTTCTTCACCTTTTGATCCAACTCTTACTTATGGACTTTTCGGTCCTACTTTTACTTGCTGTATTTGTGGTCTCATTTAATTTTATCTTCAAACTCTCTTTCTTCTCACAGCTGCAAAGCCATTAACAGATAAGCCAACCCCTGAGATGGTAAACATTTTCTTAACAGCGCTCCAATGTTCTTATTCAGGTACATGACTCTATAGGACTATTTGATCTCTTCTCTGATACCCTTGTTCTTGGTTGTTCTCAGACAAGGACTCCTAGCCGAGTTGCTGGAATGTTCTCTGGAACACTAGACAAATGCGCTACTTGCAGTAAAACTGTGTATCCTATCGAAAAGGTACTACTTTCAACTCTTGTTTATTCAGTTACCGTTAGCTTTCCACTTCACCTTTGCGCTCTCTCTGTGATATTTGTCAAGAAATTCACAGTAAAACTTAGTTTGGATCAATTGCAATAACCATGTAGGTAACTGTGGAGAGCCAATGTTACCATAAATCTTGCTTCAAATGTTCTCATGGAGGTTGTCCGATTTCTCCATCGAACTACGCAGCTCTTGAAGGAATTTTGTACTGCAAACACCATTTCGCTCAGCTTTTCAAGGAGAAAGGAAGTTACAATCACCTCATCAAATCTGCTTCCATCAAACGCTCCGCTGCTGCGGCCACAGCTGCAGCTGCTGTAGCTGCTGTAGATGCTGTAGAAACAGTTCCCGAACCCGAATCTTGAACTTCTCGACCCAAGTTTTAAGTTAAAAAGGTTACTAACAAACTGGTTTCAGTTTGTTCGTCTTTGTGTCCGTGACGTGTTGCTTTACCTGTATTCAATTGTTCATGTTATTGTCTTCCATACTGAACCAGGCATAAATTTCTCTTGAGTTGGTTCTTCTTGTATGATTTCCTAACTACTACTTTTCTCTCATGACTTTACTTTCGGTTCCTGTACCTCCTGGTCTTGGTCTATACACGCTGGACCGGACTATTCGCTGTCTCTCATGTCCGGTCCGCTTCTTCATTAAAACTTAAAAAGCAGCTTTTTTAGAAAAAACACATTGAAAGGATGATCTAAGGGAACACAAAACACAGATTGAATTTGTACCCCTAAAGGTTAAAAGATACGAACTTTGCAACGAACACTTTTGCGAGCCTAAGTTTGGTTTTGAAAAATGAAGAACACAACCTCTGACCTCCATAGACGTCTTCTCCGGTGAGTGACTTCTCTCTCTCTCACTCTTGTACTCTGTTTTCCGTGGAAGAACCCTAATTTGTTAAATATGTTTTGAGGATTCAGATTATCTGAACCAATAGCAGAGATTCTCAGACGCACACAGTACACACCTCAAGAGAGCAGCAAAGTATCCACCAAAGATATACTCTTTTCTCTGTTACCAAACACTTCGTCTTCTCCCCTACTCAATGAAGAAGACACTCTCGTCTCGATCAAGAATCTCGCGCTTGCTTGTGCCCTTCTCTCTTCTTCCCGAGCCTCCACTCACGAACTCCTCTCATGGATCCCCGAAAGCCTCTCAACCGCAGGGGAATCAGCATTTTCCGAGATTTCTCGGTATTATTTCAGTGATTCTCCCGGCAGTAGCGATGAGAAGCTCGAGGAACTGGTGGTGGAGGATGAGAAGATGAGATTGGTGATTGAGTTGTTGCCGATTGTGTTGCCGGAGTTAAAAGATGGAATTGAAGGGAGCTCAACGGGTAAGAACAGTGATGCAGAGGATGTTTCAGCTGCAATGGCGAGAAAACCAGTTGGCTATGCAATCCTGGCTGCTCACCAGCTCAGGTGGTTTGTGACTCAGGTATATTACAAAAAGATGTAACCTTTATGGCTCCGTATGATTTTATGCCTTTGCTCTAACATATTTGTTTTGAACCTTTTGATAGGTTGATAAACCGAACTTGGCGAAATTTTGCAACTTGGTGGTTCCTTGTGCTTTGACAGCACTTGATCATTGCTCTACTCAAGTCAAAGTAAGCCCTTTGAAATTGCAGGAGTTCAATGGGTTCTGTCTTATTAGTTATAACATGATGCATTACGTTTTTGCTGGTTAAAGCCTTTGTCTATGGAAACTTTACGCTTTGTCTACTAGTAGCTTTAGGCTATAGTGAGAGATTGATGTTCTCTCTTTGCTTGATGACAGGGGCAGGGTATGGTAAGCTTTGTTCATCTAGCTAAAAATGTGACTTCAGGTGATCTCGGTTCGTATGGAGATGTGGTTCTTGATGCGTGTTGCCAGAATATAGTTTCCGATGACGAGATTTGGATACATGTGGTAGAGTTATCTGTGCTTCTTGGTACTAAACTCCACCCAAATAATCCCCGTAGCTCATGGTAAATCTTTCCTCCTCTTGTCATTGCATATTCAAAATATGAAGAGATAAGAAAGAAAAAGACAAGTTAATATATCATCTTTAAGGCAAGTTTGATCCTGACTCTACCCTTTTTCATGGAGTCCTATTCTTCTTTAGTTTCTGCTATGTTTCCATCTTTATGTCTTTATAATTCTTAAAATGCAAGTGGGAGAAATTTTATGCATTGCATCCAGTTCAAATCTTTTACTTTCGATAGATTGGTTTGACTGCTCCATCTTTCTCAGCTCTTGTTTTGCTCATTTTGAATTATCTTTTCTTAAGGCACGAGAGGATCATGAATGAGATGCTTGGCCATTTGGAACGCCAACCAAGAAATAAGGAGCGACGTATCGCTTGGCTAACATTCGTTGAGCCACTCTTGAACGCACTGGGGCTTTTCTTGCTTGCTCATTTTCGACATATCTTCCCTCTTTTCTTTCAGTGGATGCATTCAGATGACGCCGAAACCGTTTTGTTGGTATGCCTTTATTCACCTATCACATTGTACGAATGTTTGATTTCCCTTCACTCTTTGATGTGTTTTTAAGGACACATGAAAAAGTTTAGTATCTGCGAATACCTTATAGGTTCTTGAGAGAGTGGAAACGGTTGTGAGGTTGACGTGGATTAGAAACTCACCTGTGATCCCAAGGTTTAACACTCTAAAACACTAAAGAACAGGACAAACTCTTCTTCTCTACTCTACTCTTTAAAGCCAATCATTGCGTGATTTTGGACGTTCAGATTGGTGGAGGAGCTTGTTTCGTTGTACAAAGAGTCATCGATGCGTAAGGAGCGTGATGAAATTAGACCTATAATCCTCCGTATCTTAACGCTACTCCGCGAGTATGTTTCTATGGCTTATCAAATGCACTGCCGAAGATAGTTCAACTTTCTTTTGTTTATTTTTATCAGCTCTCTCTCTCTCTCTCGCAGGAGCAAAAGCCTACAGTTTGAGTCGGCGTGGAGCCAGTATCAGGAGGATCCAAATCTCAGCACGGTTGGTGAATACATATATACTAGCTCGAGTTGATCTGAGAGAGCCACTCGTCCACTCAGAGTTTTAGTGATCGTGACTGGAAGTGGAAGAGCAAGATTTTACCTGTATGATTGCTCCTAATGAGTAATGACCAAGACCAGACCAATTCAGGAAATTGAAGAAGAAACTAGGATGCTATAGAACTATAATCACAGAATGGTACATGTAATGTGATCAATTTTACAATATCTACCTTATCTTCGAATGGTATATAACTATATCACAGAAACTCTTGAAAACCTATGCACATTTGAAGTTTGAAAAGTAAGAGTCGCTGTANAAAAAAAAAAAAAAAAAAAAAAAACTCCATGATTTCATCATCTTTCACTGTAATCCAAATATATCATTATAGGTAAGACTTGGAAGCTTGAACAGACGCTTGCTTTGCCAGTTCCACTGGCCTGTTAACACATCCACATGATTTCCAATGACTCCAATTATGCGGGATTCTCTTTCTAACTCTTCCTTCTGTCTTGTATCTTCCCTGCAAATAAGATAATGTTATATAAGTTTTCTTTATACTCTCTGGTTTGTTGCTACTTTGATCAATGTGAATGAAATTAGTAGTTAACTTTTATTGCAAACCTCATGATCAAACCGGACCAATCTCTGTATCCTCTAGATTTTAACTGCTCGGCCGTGGAATTTCTCTCTGTTTCGGGTCTTCTTGATAGCAGAACCATTGAATAGCCTTGTGATCTTAGCTTCGAATATAGTTCAAGTGTTAGTTTGCTTCTCTGACGCTTTACTTCTTCAATGTAAGTCTCTTGTTCTAATCTACATATATAACAAGAATACATATCATCAATTCAAATACTTGCTGAAAAAGAAATACATCAAACTGAAAACTTACAGATTGATTTCATCGATATCGATCACAACAACATCGCGGTTATCTTTCATCGGTTTGATGGTCTTGAAGTAAGTGAGAATCATTTGGATAGTGAAGTTTAACTCTCTCATGTAAATTCCTTGTTTGATTCTGCGTAAAGCAACATCTCTGCATAACAATGGTAACTCAATGCTAATGTCTTCTTCATCCAATGTATTGAGCTTCGAGTGCAAAGACAATATTTTGCAGTAACTCAGACTCTCATCATCAACAAGTCTTTGAACCTGGACGATTCCGGAATTTCGGTTTTCGCAGCTCTGTAACATGGTTGATATAGCTATGAGAAGTGTAAGCATCAAAACTCCGAATGTCACAAGAGAAGCAATAAAGATTGTAGCTGCTAAAGATGTCATGTAACATCCAGAATCTATCGAAAAGCGACTCCCCATCTCTGCAACAAGACAAATGAAAAGATGATTAGGACTCCAGAATTCATTGCAAGAACTGGTTTTAACTCTAGAATCAGACCAAACTCAGATGTTAGAAAGACTATGAATGTGTATACCGGAATTGCCTCGGCTGGAGAGACCTGAGAATTCCCTCTCCATCTGATGCGCATAAGCTGACATTTTTTTTTACCTTACTTTAGCAAAAGTCTATGATGATCATAAAACAAACATCATCCATAGGTTTAGAAGAATACACTTCTTGAAAAAATGTTTTTCTTCAAAATATTGCATCTCTGTTTTTGTTATTTTCTTTACCTTGTAGAAGCTCCAGAGGCGAGATAGAATCTTTATCCGATCAAGATCTGAACACAATCCGCCCCTTCGTCACAAGAAAACAGAGACATACACATGTGACTCTTGTGTGATTAGATCAACTTGCTCTGCTCAGCTTATATTCTTTACTATATCAAATAACATCATCTTCTTTTTTTCTTTGGGTCAAAACATCGTCTTTTTATTCTTCTGTTTTTTTGTATTTTCATGTGAAAGGGTAATTTTTGTTTTCTTTTCCAAATTTCGCGGAGTCGTGAAAAAAGGAATCTAGACTTAAAATGTATCGTATCGTGGCTCAAAACCATTCTTTATAGGATTTTTAAAAAATAAATAACTGAATTATCAGCTGACAGATCATCCTTTTCTTGATATATATATATATTTTCATATGCTTTTAGGTCTATCCAATAAGGGATAGACATATATACGCTAGAAGGCTCGTGAAGGAATCATGACATATATTTGAACGTTAACCATTGTAATGTCGTGTAATAATACTACAGTAATTATTCATCATATCTGTTAACTTATATAGATTAGTCATGAACAATAATTCATTTTCTAAAAAGTAGATCTTTGAAAATTAGGAATCATATGCCTTCCGCGAGTTCTCTCACTTGAATACGCAAAGTCTTATCTGTTGTACCTTTCATGCATGTTAAACTCTTGACGTAATATTTTTATAATCACATCTTCTCAACGGATCCATGTCCCCATGAATTTCATGTTACAGAGTCCGTGCCAATTGAAACTTTACTAATTACTATAAGTAAGAAATTGTGAGAAATAATAAGTTTACCGCAGCTCCAATTATACAAAAGAGTTACCGAGGTTGGTGATAATAAGTTTGTAGATGAAGGTACATTAAACATGAGAGTTATTGAATTTCAATTTTTGATAAAATATGAGAGTTATTAAATTTCAATTTTTGATAAAATATGAGAGTTATTGAATTTCAATTTTTGATAAAATAATTAATTTTAACATGGTTATAAGTTGCTGCTAGATAAATTCATGAGTAATAAACTTGAGGAATGGATATGTTTATCAGAAGATTACTGATGTAGAAAACAGTGTTCAAGACTACTAGTATCGCATGTTATCATTATGCAATGATCGCCTCATTTATAATAACTAAAAGAGTTTGGTTTAAAGCCGAGCCGCAATTATCATTATGATACTGATACATATACCATTGCATTTCATTCATTACGTATCATAATGATAATTGCGGCTCGGCTTTAAACCAAACTTTTCGTTAGACGGATAAATGAGGCGATCAACTCAACATCATTTTATCCACACAAAAAAAACTCAACATCATTTTATCCAAAAAAAATAACTCAACATCATTGGTGCCAATTGGCCAATCAATTTTTTTTTCAAAAAGTACGTAAATATACAATGGTACGAAAGAGTAACATTATCTAACTTTGCTAGTATAATTAAATTACAAAACGAAAAAACACGTTTTCTTAGTCCATACAAACTAATAACATTGAGTTGAGGTTTGCCTTTTAATAAATTTATATATATATATATATATATATATATATATATATATATCGAAGTATCTCGATCTTTAGGACCATACATATCGGTATATACGTATGCATTTGATTCTTATGCATATACGACACCAATTTTCAACCGTATGTTAAAGATTAATTATCCTTAGAATTTTTTTCTTCTTTTTTTTTGGAAGAATTTGGAAACAGGTCCCGCCGTCATCAGTATGTATGGCCAATCCTTAACGTAAGAGTAGGCTTGAAAAGGAAATCTAGCAAATGTTTTATGAGCTCTTAGTTCTGTCCTAACTCCTATCCAAGAAAATAATATATATACCCACTTTCGATTGGTCAAAAATGATCTGACCCTGTGATATATTTCGTTAAAAAAAAAAAAAAAAAGAAAGAGCAGTAGATTAAACTTAATATTTCTGATAATTACCAAGAAAACAATTTATGAGAAATTCTTATTAAGTTTTTAGCAAATAAGATGATTAGAAAGAGTGATACAAAAAAACTTGATAATAGTCTTCTTCTATACAAACCAAGTGGCTTTAGTGTTTTTGGAAATATAATGAGTTTTGTCTTTTGTAATCATTTAAGATATGCATCTCAAATTCTCAATCATGTATATGTATGTATCTGTGACGTATGCAAACAACTCAAATGTAAGTTTCTAAATAAACTACTGTTCAATTATTCTAAGAACTTTAATTATTGATCCTTAGAATAATCTGAAATAGGGTCCATGCATCACAATTATGCATGTATGGCCCCCCTCCTAAAATTCAAAGTTCCAGTTTTTTTCATTCATTTGCATATTTTGGGATTGAAACTTTTCTCGTTGAATAAAAAACAGTTCGTCGAAAGAAGCACGTTATTGGGTATATGAATAGAGGCCCATCCCTAAGCCCATTTGTAGCCTTTTGTAATATTTAAGTAAGCTTTTATTTATTCATTTTTCAATAATTTTGTTTTTGTCGAAAACAGATCAAATGATGTGATGATCAGTCTTTGAGTGTCAACGAACACTTCCTCTCGTCTCTTTATCACAGAAGCTCGAAGAAGAAGAGGAAAAGCATCCATGGATGCAATCAAATGTTGTAGCTCCACTTTCCTCCATCAGCTCAACATTCTCTTCTCTAACCACACCTTTCCCAGAATCCGCGCGCCGCCCAATTTCAAACGCCTCTCCCGGACAGTGTCGCTCTCCGCCAAGGACAGAAGAAGCATCGAAGCTGAGAATGTAGCAGTAGTGGAGAAACCTCTTAAATCGGACAGATTTCTCGTCTCAGATGGACTTCCTTCCCCATACGGCGCCACCGTGAGAGACAACGGCGTCAATTTCTCTGTTTACTCTGCAAACTCCGTTTCCGCAACCATCTGCTTGATTTCTCTCTCCGATCTTCGTCAGGTTAGCCCATTTCACGCGACTGTTTCTCAATTCGAGTTAATCAATCAACACTTTCTGTTAAATCCCTTTCTTTGTTTGATTTGACGTTGCAGAACAAAGTGACGGAGGAGATTGAGTTGGATCCATTGGCGAATAGAACGGGGCATGTGTGGCACGTGTTCTTGAAAGGGGATTTCGAAGATATGTTGTATGGTTATAGATTTGATGGGAAGTTTGCTCCTGAAGAAGGTCACTATTATGACTCCTCCAATATTTTGTTGGATCCTTACGCAAAGGTAAACACAGTTGAACCACAGTCTCAAAAGATCATCTCTTTCCTTGGCCTTGGCTCTTAAAGTTTTCACCTTTTGGTTTGGTTAAGGCAATTATTAGCAGGGATGAGTTTGGAGTTTTGGGAGCTGATGAAAACTGTTGGCCTCAAATGGCGTGTATGGTTCCTACTCTTGATGAAGAGGTACTTTTGAGTTATTTGGTGATCTTACTCACTAAGTCTTTTTAGAGGAACGAAACTGTTAGGAGTCAATTTGATACGAGTTATTCTTTCTTTAGTGTGAGGATTAGTTTACTTGTTCACTAAAACAAAATATGTGATGTTATTGGTCTTTTTTTTATATTCAGTTTGATTGGGAGGGGGATATGCATCTGAAGCTTTCACAGAAGGATCTTGTCATATATGAAATGCATGTGCGAGGTTTTACTAATCATGAATCTAGCAAAATTGAATTCCCTGGCACATACCAAGGTGTTGCGGAGAAGCTTGACCATTTGCAGGTACTGCCTATCAAATATATACTACTGAGGAAGGTTTTTAACTGTTCTTCCGAACAAGTTTACTATGAGTAGTTTATAGTTGATTTTTTTACTATATCAGTAGCTTTGTTGTTAACGTATTTATCTGTTTCAACACTGTATTCGTCCATTCTGATCATTATGGGACAATGATATCCTAGATTGGTTTGGCGTATATGATATTAACACATAAAGTCATCACCATGAGAATACCTAATCAAAACGGATGAATGCTTCACATGATTATCTATGCTTGCAGTGGATATAAGTTGTCCTTAGTTTTGTAAAGAGCTGTCTTGTTTAGTTCAGACGAGTTTTGGTGATTTGGACGATGCAATTTTGTTAAAAATGAGCACAAGGTTGTATAGTTTTCCACCCTTGTAAAGTTGTAATAATGTGTGCTTAGCTAGAGCCCTTATCTAACCGAAAATCTTATCAATATGCCAGCTTTAAACTGTTTACATATTGACAGGAGCTTGGGATAAATTGCATCGAATTAATGCCATGTCACGAGTTTAATGAACTGGAGTATTACAGCTACAATACGATATTGGGAGACCATAGGTATGCCATCTGGCCAGATCCTTTGATTAATATAATTCGTCCGGCTGATAGATTTTCCTTTGTCAGTTTTTTATTGGGTGACTTTGGGGATGAGCAAACTACAAGTAGAATCAGTTGTAATTAACATCTGTGAGGGCTAGCATGTATCAATTTATCTCAAGGAATTCTTCAACTAAGATTGTTGCTGTCTCGGGAAACTTCCGATTAACCGTGCCACATGTCACATATCTGGAATACATAGATTAAGCAAGCTCTCTCTCATTAAACCATGCCATCTTAAACTTTCAAAAAGTAACTTAGTTAAATGTTTGCATATAGCATGTCTGGCATATAGCATGTCTAAGCAGGTTGTCTTGCTTGTTCAGGGTAAATTTTTGGGGATATTCTACCATTGGGTTTTTCTCACCCATGATCAGATACTCATCGGCAAGCTCTCGCAACTTTGCTGGAAGAGCCATAAATGAGTTCAAAACTCTTGTTAAAGAGGCACATAAACGAGGAATTGAGGTGACAACTAGTCTACATGTCGCTATATAGTTGTTTATGTTTACAGATGCAGTTCTTGATAGATTTTAAGCAGGTTATCATGGATGTCGTATTGAACCACACTGCCGAAGGCAATGAAAAAGGACCCATTTTCTCATTTAGAGGAGTGGATAACAGTGTCTATTACATGCTTGCTCCAAAGGTAATGCTCATCAAGCAGTCATGTGTTTCTTTTTCGAGAGTTTCACTGCTTAGGGAACAATAGATTAGGACTCTCTTTCTTCTGCCAGTTAAAACATTTAAGTACACTCAATAAACTACGTCATTTTTCTGTTCAGTAACATATGCATCAGAAACCTGAAAGAACCTCTTTTTGGGGTTTCTGCTAGGTCGAGCAAAGTAGAATACAATGCACCCAATGATGATACGCGAATCCATGCCCATAATGCTATTAATGAATCTAAATTTTATGCATATGTTGTGATTTAACAGGGCGAGTTCTATAATTATTCCGGCTGTGGTAATACATTTAACTGCAATCATCCTGTGGTGCGTCAATTCATAGTGGACTGCCTGAGGTATTTTCGAAAGATAGGGTAGACGTATTGCTTGGCTGTTTTTCAAATTAAGTCTGTTATATTATATTGTTGTACTTGCAAACTATCATGGTCTCGTGGTACATATTGTAATATTCCGCTGGTTTTATGTCTAATGCCCAGGCCTTCTTTGTGAGGTAAAGTTAATTTATTTCATGCTTTTCTCCTTAATTCTTCCTAATCCTGTGGTTATCTCTCTCTTTAAACAGATATTGGGTAACAGAAATGCATGTCGACGGCTTCCGCTTTGATCTTGGTTCAATCATGTCAAGGAGCAGCAGGTGCAAATGATCTAGAGTACGTCAAATGAGTGATTGTTTGGTCTCTGTGTTTCTGGAATGTTTATTGTTCTATTTTTGTTAGCCTTTGGGATGCGGCCAATGTTTATGGGGCTGATGTAGAAGGTGACTTGCTGACCACTGGTACCCCTGTTAGTTGCCCTCCAGTAATTGACATGATAAGTAATGATCCAATACTCCGTGGTGTAAAGGTGATCAACTAATTTCCTTGATATTTCCTCTTTAGATAACTTCAATTAGCTTTGTTTTATGTGCAATTCTAATAATAACATTATTGCCTATTTGGCATTTTACCTACAATGTGATAGGCTACAAGAAGACATATAGGTCACGATGAGCGGCTTCCCCTTTTATTAGTTGCAGTTAGACTGGGTGCATCTATTTCACATCTATTACCATATTATGCATATGCTTGAATTTCCACTGCGTAACAAATGCTAATGCTTTAGGTTCGAGAATATAAATATAAGATAATTATTAACAGAATCAGATTCCTTAAGTCTTCGGTTGCATGTTAATGTGTAGTAGTGATTCTCTTGTAGGACTTAATTCCTTAAATTTAAAGTCTAGGAATTAATTGCAAATTAAGAACAACGTCAACAAGCTCTGATAATTGACAAAAGGTACTAGATTTAAACGCTTCCTTCACTGGTTTCTGTCTCTTGGGGCCAACTTGTCATTCTACCTCGTTTATCAAGGAAGTATAAAGCTGATTTAGGTTGTTCGATGTAAATGCAGTCATCAATGTCTCTAACAGCGGGGTCCTTTTTTTTGTTATGGTTCTTTTTTGCAAACAGCTAATAGCTGAAGCATGGGATGCGGGTGGGCTTTACCAAGTTGGCATGTTTCCACACTGGGGTATTTGGTCTGAGTGGAATGGAAAGGTCAGTAGTATTATTCTTTTTATGGTTTGCCCATTTGAGATATTCATTACATAAAACCTATGCATACAGTCGTAGCAAGTGGTATCGAAAAGTTAGTGTCACAGTGTATAAGGGCTTCAAGCAAAATATGATGTAATTATTAATGGTTATTTCATCTTTCTGCTGACCCTTACAAAGGGACAGGCTATGTGATCTGATGTACTAGTGAACAGAAATGTATATTAGCCTGTATTAGCAATGAACATGGAAGTCTTAATCATTCTCCTGGCAGTTTCCATTTTGGGTGTGCGTGATATCTATCGTTGTTGTGAATTTAATATGGAACAGTGACGTTTTTTCCATTTCAGTTCCGGGATGTTGTCAGACACTTCATAAAAGGCACGGATGGCTTTTCGGGTGCTTTTGCTGAATGTCTCTGTGGAAGCCCAAATTTGTACCAGGTAGAGTTAACTTCTATACTGACGTATCTGCATACTGCTTAATATCTAAGAGGGCAGGCTTTACCAATGGATTGCTACTAGGGCTGAAAATTATGGTATTGTGGAATGCTCTTATTCATTGATGGGCTGGCTTTAAGCATTGGGTACTTGTTGTGGCTCTGTTGAAAACCTTTGTAGATTATTCTTGAATTTGATCTGTTTTCAGGGGGACAGTACACTGACCCCATGGAACTGTTACTGTCTTCTACAGAAGCCTCTCATGGTGGTTTCTTTTCCCTGTTACACTGCCCGGCTTGCTTTGAGTGTTAGATTAGGGTGTCAGATATTACTATTATTTTTTGGCGTACATACAGAATCAATCTTTATGGGGTTCTCTTGTTTTTTTTTTGCTTGTGAAGCTTCACATTTTTGCTGTCTATCTTATCAATATCCAATTTTGTCTATGCATCAGGGAGGTAGGAAACCTTGGAACAGCATCAATTTTGTCTGTGCGCATGATGGTTTTACTTTGGCAGATTTAGTAACTTACAACAATAAGAATAACTTGGCAAACGGAGAAGAGAATAATGATGGAGAGAATCATAATTGCAGCTGGAACTGTGGAGAGGTAAAATATTAAATTTGTGCAATTGTGTGGAACTTTCTATATGCTGTCGTTTTTCAGTATTTGTTTTAGTATGACGGCTAAAATATTCTTTGGAATTATTACTAGAAATAATTACTCTTGAAAGAGCTTTCAACTTCTTTAGAAAAACTATAGCGTGTATCGAAATTAGTGGGGTATGGTGCAGTAGCTTTTAACGAAAGTGAGAAATGATTAATTATAAGACTTGTGTGAAGAAATGCAACAACTGCATAAAAAACAAGTTCTTAGTAGATTTTCTCATTAAAACAAAAATCTCAATGTTCATAAAAATGAGCACTGAGTATCAAATTGGAAGGTTAAAATCAAATATCAAAACTTTAGAAAATTTGATTGTATAATCGTGTTGTATTCTCCTTCAACAGCTACGTAGTTTAGTCTCTGTAAGATCATAAAACCTTTGTAGAATGTTTAAAATCGAAATGAAATGGCTATGACATTGTACCTGAACGAAAAAGGTTTCATTTAATTGGTATTGCGCTGCAGGAGGGTGATTTTGTGAGTATCTCAGTGAAGAGACTAAGGAAACGACAAATGCGAAATTTCTTTGTTTCTCTCATGGTTGCCCAGGTAAAGCTAACTATTTGTTGATTACTTTTATTTTCGTTCTTGCTTAATTAAGCGCTTTTTGAATGATGTTATGCATGTTGAACTATCATACTGTAGTAGGGATAATGAGTTCAAATATGAAACCACAGAGATAGACAATCTAACTCGACTAGAAATGAAGTACTACGCCATGATTTTTGGCATATGCAACGTGTTAAGTAGTGTCTTTCTGAACTATTTATCATCAGGGTGTCCCGATGATCTACATGGGAGATGAATATGGTCATACGAAAGGGGGAAACAACAACACCTATTGTCACAACAACTATGTAAACCCTTGATGCTTTGTCTCAAGGATGATTATTAATGTTCTGTTTTTGATTTCAGTCCTAACTTTCCAATAATGTTAACACAATTCGGATGCAGTTGAACTATTTTCGGTGGGATAAAAAGGAAGAAGCACATTCTGATTTCTTTAGATTCTGCCGTCTTCTTATCAAGTTTCGCGAGTATGTAATCTTCTTCTAATCGCTTCACATAGTTTCAAATCCGATCATTTACATTCTTTTCGCCATCTGAAATGCCTTTTCTTTCTTTTACAATCCTCTGTTTCTACTTCCTTTTGGGTTTCCTTTGATTTGATTGGGAATATGATTTAACTTGTAGTGAATGTGAATCATTTGGCCTGGACGACTTCCCAACAGCAAAGCGCCTACAATGGCATGGTGTTGTTCCTGGGATGCCAGACTGGTCTGAAACAAGTCGATTTGTTGCATTTTCACTGGTATCATTTTCTTAATACCCCATTTCTCCTTGCTGCTAAGTTCATTGTCTCTTGTTTAATTTCTCTAGGAGCTGAGACTCTTACACGGACAGCTTCTTTTGTGGTTGATTGAAACCTCTATTCTTTTGTATTTTATGCAGGTGGATTCAGTGAAGAGAGAGATCTATGTGGCCTTCAACACGAGTCATTTAGCCGCACTTGCTACACTTCCTGAGCGGCCTGGATACCGATGGGAGCCATTTGTAGACACGAGCAAGCCGAGCCCTTTCGACTGCATAACAGATGATATCCCAGGGAGAGATACAGCGATGAAGCAATACAGGCACTTCTTAGATGCAAATATGTACCCAATGCTCAGTTACTCTTCCATCATTCTCCTTCTTTCACCAATTGATGACAGCTGAATTTGCCTGACTACTCCTCATAAAGTATAGTACCATTTTCTCACTTTTTTTTATAAATTACATTGTAACTAATGTAAATGAGTTGCAATATATGCACATACGTCACTTATCTATAATTTTATTATTGTTAAAAGGTCCATTTTATGGTTAGAAGAATCTGAAAGAGGCTTTTCGGTCGACTTGTTGTGGTATCCCCACTGGCACTCATTGATAAGAGATTCCATTTTTCTCTTTTCGTCGGCAATAATAACAGATTCCATTATTATCGGTTATATAATCTGTAGTTATTAAGCTTGTTCAAAAGTCATGGAATTATAGGGCCCATTATATGCATTGTCGGCAAAATCAAAATGATGAAGTTTTCCCTCGTAACCTCGAGACTTTTCATAGTTCATCACTTGTGTACTAGTTTCACAATATAGGATAGGATACTTTAATCTTCGCAACAACTAGT
Source organism: Sisymbrium altissimum (assembly GCA_900406495.1). Taxonomy (NCBI): domain Eukaryota; kingdom Viridiplantae; phylum Streptophyta; class Magnoliopsida; order Brassicales; family Brassicaceae; genus Sisymbrium; species Sisymbrium altissimum. The sequence continues at coordinate 35,674 of OVBI01000524.1, read as the reverse complement.
GTTATTAGCATCAAATTCCACGTCAATCAAATCAAACATATCAGCTTTCAAAAGCCCATTGACGACAATAAATATCTCAAAATCTTTCGGGGTTTTATTCAAAAAAAGAAAACAGTAGAGAGACCCCATGTAGAGAAACAAAAAATAAGTAATGTGCCTTACAAACAAAGATTCTATGTAATCTCTCAAAACCACTGACAATACAACAGGAAGAGAAAAACAAAAAAGAAGCCATCATCACACAGTTTATGGAAAACCCCAAAACTCGAGAATAAAAATGATACAACCAAATTTTTATATACAAACCTGCTTTGGATCATCATCATCATCATGTCTCCCTCAGGACTCTAACAGTTGGTGGACAATCTGTTCTCTGACCAGCCAGAGAGTAGTAAGCCAGTATATGAGCAGGATGCTCCATCTCTCTTACCTCTCCAAGCTGATTCACTTCCGGGACTCTTCTAGACGGAATCAGCTCGATGTTCCAGTACGGTCGAGACATTAGTCTCAGATCTTGTCCCGTTACTGATGCTCTGTAACCTTGTACCCATAGGTATCTCAGCGAAGGCAATTTCATAACCGCTGCAGCGATTGCTCGCTCGCTGAAGCAACAACCTCTCATTTCTAGCTTCTGTAGATTCGGACAACCTCTCGAGAACTCCATTAGGCCCTCGTCTGTTTCACCAACGTAACCGAGAAGCATCCACCTCACGTTTGGACTGTACTGTCCGATATAGCTTAAGCCAACGTCGGTCAAGCCGCCTTGTCTGAGGTAGAATGCAAACCGTCTGAGTTTCTTGCATCCGATCAAGAGGGATCGGACTCCGTTGTCCAGTGGCAAATCTGTAATTCTCTCTTCCCGGTCGAGCAAGACAAGGCGGAAGTCACAGAGGTTTTTGAGATATGTGCCTATGCTTTCGAGAGACTCGTTAGTTATGTCTGAGACGTACACCGCCATGTATTCTAGCTCCTGGCAGCCCTGAGCCAAAGCGATTAATCCTCTTTGTGAGACTAAGCCTTCTTCGTCCTCCATTCCTTGTTCATCTGCACCCCGTTCAATCCTCAGCCGCTTTAAATGTTTGCAGTACTGTGCAAGAACCTCTAGACCCCTGTCTCCGATTACATTCCTTGTCTGAAATACAGCAAGACTTGTCAGTCTTCTATATATATATGTAACGAGAACAGATATTGCATTCTTATCCCTCTACCACCACATGTTATACACTTATCAATCTAGTTCAAAAGAATATCCCTTATCTACCACACTTTATACAGTTGCAAAATCAATGCTCAATTCATGGTAGTTGGATAGTGAAGTTATTGCATTAAAATTTACCTCGAGAACTTCCAAATTAGGACACTTTTGAATTAGCGTACAATGATCATCAGTTTCGAGCAATGCATAAAGCAGATCCAGCTTCCGGATTTGGGCGGCGAATGGAAATAGTATCGGCATTTCATTAGGTCCCATGTAGGAGAGGCCCAGACGGCAGAGTTTTGGTGGGAAAGTGAGATTCATGTATTTCTCAGGCCTCCCAATGTCCTCATTCAAGGAGCCACCACAGAATTCTTCAAGATTAACAGCAGCTTTAAAGAAGCCAACTAGTTCCAAAATCTCAAAGTCGCCGACTTTGACAGAAACGAGAGAGCGACTGCAATTTCTAGCAATGCTTTCCAAGTCACTGGGGCTGATTTTGGTAAACTCAGTCATGTAGAAGTTTAAAACCTCGAGAGACGTGTTGTGGAGAGCAAGCTCATGAAGCCACTTACCATCCTTTTCAACAAAAGAACTCTCTTCCATTAACAATGTTTTAATTTTCCTGTCACAGAAGCATGAATTAAAGTGAGAAACAAACTAAAAAAAAAATCATTTTGGATTTTCCAGCATAACAACAACAACCAAATCAAGGATGCAAGAAGGACATTTATAAACAAACATAAACTCCCAAAATACAATCTTAAATGCAGAAAAGGAGACAAAACTATATAACAGGAAAACCAAATAAAGAGGAGAAGATGAAAAAAAAACAATAATTTGAGCTTATTCATGAATAGTCACAAACGTAAAAGTGCAGTAAGAGAATCAAACAAATAAAGTAAAAGGTTCCAACAATATAACACCAAAGAGAAGAAGTACGAAGCAAAGGTTTCTACTTACCCAATGGAGCTAAAGACACATCAGATCCTCAAAGCAAACAATGTTATATTATAAAAAAGATAGACACGACACGACTACTTAGGTAACGACAAGTGTCGTAAAGGATGATTTGTAACATACCTGCAGTGTTTAACGATGCTCAAGAGACCATCGGTAGAGAAACCAGAGCACTTATCGAGCTTAAGAGCCTCGAGGTCATCCAACCTAGCTTTAGCCAAAAGATCCAGATCCAAGTCGCTAACAATCATTCGCCTAAAGTGCACGGATTTGAGCCTCCGGAGCGACTGAGAAATCTCGTGGACCCAGGGAGTGACGTAACCACCCCAGTTCTCAGGGATGAGGTTGAACATAGCTGCACGTGGCTTGCCTTTGAGCTTGAGTGACCTCAGATTGGGAAACCTACGGCTGAGACGATCGGGGGTCGAGGTGTAGCAGAGCGCCATGGTGACGTGTTCCCTCGTCTCCGAGTCAATCTTGAACCACCTCCGACACACGAGGGAAGCCGAGTCGCGATCTTTCGACTCGGATATGTACGGCATCACTTGCTCGATGACGTCATCCACGCTCACGCTGCTCAATCTGCACTTCTTTATATCCGGATCCTCCATCGTCGTCGCCCACACCAAACACAAGCTCTCAATTCGAATCTCGGAAGCTCGCAGATCCAAACTGATAATAATAATAATAGAGAAGGAGAGAGATCCGGAAGACAGCTGGCGAATCGGGAAGAGTAAGAAGAAGAAGAAGAAGGGAGAAGCAGCGGGAGGGAAGGGGGAGGGAGAGATCGTGAGATAAAACGAGGAAGATGGATGAGAGTGAGGAGAGGAGGACACGCGTAGGAACAAGAATAGTCCGGAGGATTGAGGGGAAAGTGGGGGAGGAATCAAAATTAAAATTATAAAGAGATATCTCGTCTCTCGACTCTCACTGTTTTTTTTTTTTTATATTTTTTTGGGGATCAAGTGGGCGAGAGAATATTGATTTCATAATACACTCTGTCTCTCTGTGTGTGTGTGTGTGTGTGAAGTTTTTTTAGACGGTCCAGATGCGATCTCAATTGTTGTTGCTCAAACTTTTATGCCCCCAGATCTACTAGACGACAATTTTTGCAGAATATTAACCAGGTTGTGAATTTATCCACTCGACAATTAAGTACATGGTATCGATACGCTGTATTCCCCCTCAAGCTTAATCATACACTAACTTTTTTATCTCTTCTTTTTTTTATTTCTCTTCAGGCTACAGCAATTGCTTTTCAATTATAAAAGAAGAAAAACAAACACTTTTCTTCATGAATTCTGGCCCCCATCATCATATGGTTGGTTAAGGTTAACTGCTTCAAAAGAAACAAGGAAAAAAAAGAGGCTTTTCTGGCTATGCCTACTTGAACTAGGCTTTTCTGGCTATGCCTATTTGAGCTTGATCTGATCGGGTTTAATAAGCCAGTCCTCAAACCCGAAAATGTGCATTTTTAATCGACTCAAAAGTTTTCTTTTTAAAATATGGAATTTTCCATTGATCAAAATTTTAAATTTTAAATTTGAGAAATAGCACTATGATGACACTATCAATTATTATTGTATATAGTATATACGACTGTTTTGTCTTCATCATGGTATACGTACGCATGTGCAATCGCTATACCTGCCATAAACACATAGTTTTTTTAATAAACTCATCTATATTGTGTACCTCTCCACCAATTTTTTTACCAGAAAAATACTAAATCTTTCTAAGTATCAAAAAGTGGTCATAAGCCAAACAACTTTCATTATTACCGTATCTCTTTTAGCTACCTCAGAAAAAAATTCAAAAATAACAAAGATAATAAGGAAGCTACAAAAGAAAAAACAGACTAATTACACCTTAAAACAGAAGAGTTTGGCTGAACAAAAACCAAAGAACTATGCGAGAGATGAGTTTCACAAGCCCCCTTTCTATACACTTTAGATTTCCATTTCCGAAAAAACACTTACAAAGAACCACAAAACTAACCAGAAGTCTCTCTGGGAGGCACAGGCACTGCTTCGCCTGAGCTCACACTCTCACCACAACCATCTCCTCCGTCACCTGCACTCGGCTGTTTCAGCCCAATGGGTGCAAACAAGCTCACACCACTCACGTCCCTGGTCCCACTGTACAGACCTCTACTTCCGTGGTGGTTCAAAGGAGCAGAGCTTGTTGCATTGGCTCCGCTTATGAGCAATCGCAGTGTTTCTCTTGCTCCTTTCTCGACCAGCGAGTCATTCTCCACCGGGAGTGGGGGAATGCCTGTGGGTATCATCCCGGTAGGTCCAGCGCTTACCAGATAGGCTTGACCCGACGAGCATATATCGATAACCGGAATATGAACGATAGGGTCGCACATTATAGGAATCATCATCTGCTGGGAAGATGATGATGCACCCGGAATGGGAATGTGGTGGACTAAAGGTAATGGAGGGATGTCAGAGAGATCGAGCGGCGAAGACGGAATCAAGAACCCATCTGATCCGGATGATGGTAGTAAGGAGGAAAGAGGTGGAAGCGAAGGTAGCTCGATGGATAGTGGAGGGAACTGATAAGAAGCAGATGGTGCGTGAAGCGATGAGGTGCTTGGAGGGCACCAGCAGTAATAAGGAGAAAACACTGGTGGACCCATCTTCAAAGGAAATTGTGGCGGCAATGTCATTGTGCTTAGTCCTAAATCCGCTGCTTCAGAAGCGAGGATTTGACCGCTTCCATTATTATCCTCTGCCACTTCTTCACCTTCTCCTTCTGACTGAATAAAACTCTCTACATAGGTGGGAATGGATGTGATGGGTAGATTATCAAAGATTGAGAAATGGTCTTCACTGCACTGCTTTGATTTATCTCTGGAGGAGATACGTAGAGAAGAGTTGCTCAGTGTGTTTTCTTCGAAGGAACTTGATCTAGGGTCGAAGCTTCCTTGACACTTCGACAGTTTCGTCCCAGAGTTTCGTGCCCGAAGAGATTTCGATGATGCACTAGCGGAGGAGGAAGCACTTGTTTCGGAAGAGCCAGAAGACGACGTAGAATCAGGAGTTGGGATCAGACAACCTTTGATGTTAGGCACCACCGAACCCATGAGATACAAACGGAGATGAGAAGCAACAGAGCCAAGACGCGATTCTTCAATTCCAGTTAGTTCCGAGACTGAAGGCTTCTTCTTGATCAAATCCTTCATCTACAGAGAAGAATCAGAAAGAAAATGAAAAACAGACCATGAGAAAATTTAGATGCAAAGACGTCACTATTCGCAAAAATAAGATCATCTCTATCTCACAAACCTTCCTACGAAGTTCAATTCCGAGAAGTTTTGACTTCTCTGAGCACCAATAGTAAAAAGAATTGCCATCTGCGATCCTTATCACAAAAGATCTACCAGAGCTGTCTGCAGCTATCTCCTCAATTGACACCGCAGAGCACTGAGCTTTGCTGCTATATGTGAAGAGTTGCTCTGAGTGGCCATTGTCTCCGATAAATGAGAGTCGCAAGTCTGATGTTGGTAGGACCATAAGGCTCAAGTTACCCCTGACCAATTATAAAAGCAACAAGAAATTAGTCAGCTAGTCTCTAATATCAAAAGCACACCCACGAACAAATGAATACTAGATGCTGAAAGCCAGACACGAAAAATGGATCAAGTCCAGAAGCTTTTTTGAATGATCACGCAACATTGCAAGTAATCCTTCCCATAACATAGAACACTACCCGAGCTTTTTTCGTGAGCAGATATGTACAATTAACTCGAAGACTGTAGCTCATCCTAACTGAACTACATTATTCATAACACAGCAACCTCGGGCACCAAAAAATTGTCCTCCAGCATGCAACTTAGAAAAACTTAAATCGAAAGAGGTCAAAAAAATGACTATCTAAGAGCTTCCTTAAACGAATTTTAGATAAATCCATCATCGTCTTTTGAACAAATGGTACCACCAATACACACACAAAAGACCATTTAAAAAATAAAGGAACTACAGAGAATCTAAATCAACCAAAAAGCTTAAACAAAACAAAAATATTCGATTAAATGAATACCACAGCGAGATAATGTAAAGTGGTTAAGAAGGATATATAGTCAGTGATGTTATAACAAACAGTTAAAATCCCTATACGACTAGCAATCAACAGCAGACTATACAACATTGGAGGCGAAACTACCTTTACTTCATCATCTACCAGAGATCATAACAGATAACGCCCACATTCCCTACAATAAAAGATACATTTCATTTGGAAGCATCAACAGTATCACCATAAGTTCCTATGATTTCTAAATTACCTTAAATTAAAGCAAAAGCAAGTCAGTCATGAGAATAGACGTGATTACTGATAGTTAGAAAATTACATTGATACAAACAACAGAACTAACCAAATATATAAAGATGGAGTGTGTTAATAATTTCCAGTTCCTCCAAAGTGTTAGCACATGTTAAAACTGCAGCAAAAGGTAAGTCTGCAACATTTAATACGGACGTGTTTAAAACCATGAGAGCAGACATGAAGAGAAAGAATACTGTCATATAAATCTTCACAAGGACGCCCTAAGTAGGATAACATAACACTAAAGCAAGCAACAAGTATCATTTAGCTAAAAAGCTCAAACAAAGACAGGAGTAATGGTTGATTACCTAAAGGGAGTGGGGCGCATTAAGGTCCCTTCCTTCTTGATCTTCCCAACGCGAACTGAAACCAAAGGTATGCAAAAACATCTCGCCAGCATACCGATTTCCGCAGGCTCAAAGTGCTGTATTATATATAATCATAAGCGCAAATAAGTCAGATGAGCGAGGAATCGATCAAATTCATCATCAACTAAGATAATTCAAACCTGGCTAAGATGAGCGAGCAATCGATCTTCGGCCATGCCGTTAGATACGTTAAGCTTCAACAACGGCTTCAATCTCTCGTCGCCTCGACAAGCTCCAAGGACTTGCATATCCAAAGCTTGCAACCACCGCAAAACCCTATCCTCTCCAAGCATGAGCTCTCGGCTTCCTTCGTCGGCCAACGGATCTGAAGAAACTCTACTTTCGATCCTCCTCCGTTCGGATCCAGCGGAATCGATCGTAGACGAAGAATCCGATACATCCTCGCCGTCATTTGGCTGATCGTCTCCGGCATCTCGCTTCCTAGAATCGGCCATATCAAATATATTCGAGATCGGTAAACTTATTTAGTTTCGTTATATAGAGAGAAACAAACGAAGAGCCAAAAAAATCGATCCACGCAAACCAAAAATTCGTCCAAAAAAAACCCTACGGAACGATTAATGATGCTTCAATGAATCAATCCACAGATTTTTCGAATGCAATAGAGAGCCAAAGGGGATTGTTATCAACAATTTTTTTAAGCGAGAGAGAGGAGAAAAAATATCTTATAACAAACAATTTGAATCTAAGTGCTTTTTTTTTTTTTAATTTGTTTGAGAAGATGGAGAAAAAAAGATAAGAAACCAAACCAGCGTCTGTGTTATATGAACGCTCTGGCGGATTCGAAACGATTTAATTAAACGTGGTTTGTTCGATTACATTTGAGATCCGGCTCGTTTGATTGAGCAACGTACGCAGGCATACAAATTTCAAGCCATAAGCCCAATAGGTAAGTGGGTCCCCACAGTAACCGACTTCTACCAGGTGCCACGTCAACTTGAGTAATGTTTGATGCGCGTCGATTATATGGGCCCCATCAAGGAGGGATATGGGCCTGTGTTCACTTTTTGTTTTTATATTACAAACCCACTATTTTTTCACAATCCACTATTCTGATGACCATGAACAGATTATATAAATGTGACAAATGAGTGGATAATAAATGAATGGATTATAAGATCTTATTAGTAATATTGTTAATATGTCTCTTTTAAGCTCTGGAGTTTTTAATCGGGGAATTTGACTTTTTATTTGATAAAAATGTAGTAAAAAATGAAATTCTCGAAGGATATTTGAGAAAACAAAAAAAAAATTGTCTATAAAACCTAAAGCAATCCAACCTACTCATTATTGTTTGTTTCACCATATATATATATATATCATACAAAATCTTAAAACTAAATCATATTTATGTAAACAATGTTATATAAAATAAATAAATAAAAAATACATTAAAGTTTTTTATTTTTCTTATCTTTGAATATTATGTATCATGATTTGAAGTGAAAAGTGGTTGATCACCTACTCTTATATTTAATGAATTATCTGTCTACCACATTTTATTACATTTGAAATAAAATAGGATATCTTTACATATATGTTAGACGAATAGATGTGTTATTATCTAAAAGTGGATAATCTAAATTTTGTATTAGATTTTTCAAAAAATTTAATTAAAGTTACATTATTTATGTTTAAAAATAAATGACCAAATTTAATTTATATAAAATTTAAATCTGATTTTAGGTTTTACATTAAATTTAAGTTGTTTGGATTGTACAATATTTGATTACAACAAATCTAAATTTAATTTTATTTGAGTTATTTAATTTTAGATTAAATTTATATTATTTAATTATTAAAATTTTATAAATATAAATACAACATCTCAATTAAAATTTTAATTGTAATTTAAGTTTCATAAAATAATTTATATCTTTGATATGGTAAAGTTAAGAATTAACATTGTCTTTTAGTATAATTTATATTTAGAATTTTTATTCTATACTATATTAAAACGAATTAACTTATATTTAGTTAATTAAAATATTTTACATATATTTTAAAAATTAATAATTTTACATTTATGTTTACTAATATTTATTAATAATATGTGGTGGTTTAAAACTAAATTATGTTTTATTTAAGTTTTTTATTTATAAAAACCAACTCAAATAATACAAATCCAAATTTAAATTTAAATGTGTTTACCCTTGTTAATGTCTTTGGACATATGCAAAACAAATGAACTAAACGCTGTTATTTGATTATATTTGAGGTTTGGGCTTGTCTGATTTTGTGACAAATGGGAGAATGATAAATGAATTGATTATGTATAGTTACTGAATACTGTTGATATATGGACAAAATGTATTCATCTCTTGAGCTATGGAGTTCTAAATTGCGGGAGAATTGGAACTTTTATTTGACAAAAATGTATTAAAGGGCGATTCCAAAATCCAAATAGGCAAATACAATTTGTATACATATACATCATAGAAAATCACAAAACCCAATCATATACACGTACACTTCGTGTAGCATTTGAATTGTATCTTATGTGTGGAATGGTAAAAATACACAAAAACGACAAAAGCATATCTGGTTGGTGTGGAATATGAAACACAAAATAACAATATAAAAAGGAGCAAATAAATAATTTATATCATGAACTTGAAATTCGATCCATTGGCTTACCGGAGATAAGCTTAAAACATTTTGTCCAAAATCAGAGATTAATTGGAAATTTTGGTTATAACAAAAACTCGAATGTTATTATCGGGAATATTAATAATGTCATCGCTAAACAAATGTCCGCCATCGATTTTTAATCATCTAAAACAAAACATTTAGGAGTTTTTTAAGAACATATTTTCTCCAGAATATCATCATTTCTTCTTCTTTGGTTCTCCTTCTGTTGCATAGTCCTTGATTAATGCTTCCACGTCTTTCCAAAACAAACCTTCAACAAGAACTCCATCTTTGGTGAACCTGAGAATACAAAAAAACCATAACAAATAAGCTCGAGTCTATGATGCTCAGATCGAGCGTGAGCGCGTGTAAGAAAAAAATGCTGAGAGAAAGAGCGAGAGAGACCACTGGGTGACACTTTTGGTGAGTTGGACTGACTTCCCAGCTGATATTGATTTTGGATCAGCACTGTCGATGGTGAGAGTGTACTGATCAGAGAATCTGGGCAACTTCGAAGATACAACCAAGCCAGTGCTGGTGAATGATCCCTGCGTAATAAACCAACCGATTTTCAGAAATTTTAATATAGTAGCAAATGATGAGCTACCAAAACGTTTTCGCAGAAATGGAATGCGTGCATGTATATCAACCAGAGAACATCAAAACGTTTTGACAGTACAGAATGAAACAACCCGCTAACCAAATTACTGTATCAAATTGAAATGATTTCAGAAAAACAAAATGGGGTAGCTTTTCCTGCTGTATACTCTAGACATAACCAACGAGTAGAGAATGAAATGCTCGGAAAAATCTTATCCTTAACTATATGAGAGAATCTTCTTCAAGCTGGTGAGAATAAACAACGAAAACCACTCACAAACCATTCCAAAAATCATCCACTAAGTTGAACAATTATGTTTCTAAGAACAAGACAGCACCAATCGCATACACCAAAAGAACGAGAACTGCCAGACTCATATAGCCAAGACTTTATCTAATCAAACAAAACACTGAAATGCAGCTTTTCGTAAAGCTCAAATTGCCTAATACCAATCAAAGACTGCTTTTCTCAACAAGTCAAGAGAATCAAACCTCAGGAGGATAGGTGAAGAGTATCGCATTCTTCTCCTTAGTGTACAGAATCAGCTGCAACACCCCATTCAGCACTACATACTTGCCATAGTCAAGGAACCACACATCTTATTCACAAATTATCCACATGTATCGAGCAGCTTATATGTTCAAACTTAAGAGAGGATGATTTTGTCAAAATCTAATACTAAAGCACACAAGAATCGAGCCACATTACACTTATCTATCTAAGCAGTGAAAGTCTAAACCTCCAAAATTGCAATTGTCTCTCAGTCTAATTCAAAGCAATCATTTGACAATAAGAAAGGATATAATACGATGCATCCAATCAGAAAGTCTCTGTTCTCAGGGAATTTCTTGTTGTAGAACTGAGCAACAAGAGCAACGACGATGATCACCGTCCCTAAGATCAGTTTGAGGTTGCTCAACCTCACATCCTCCTTGTATCCACGGCTCGTAACGATCTACACGCATCAAAAAAGGACAAAGAGGTAAATCATAATTCACAGATCATAGAATCGAAGGTAAATAGTCTGCGACTATGCCTTACATCAGAGACGGACTCGTCGAGGATGTGCTTGATCGAGTTGTGGTCCAATAGATTGGCCTTCTTAACGTTCTTGTTCGTCGATTCTGCCTTCTTCTCTTCCATGGCGAACAGATCAGATCCAGAAAATACCAGATCTCTACGTCTCTGAGAAAATTCTCGTATTGCTCGAGCGCAAAGACTTACAAGGAGACTGTTGTTTCGGTTTCGAGGAAGACGAAGATGATATATTGATGTGAGCTTTGGAGACGTTTCAGTCAAAACTGGTTTACTACGGCGTCGTTTCATCGAATACATATATTGGGCCGTGATGGGCTTCGAAAGGATCGCACTCGATTTTGCCTAGTTTGGTAACTTTTGTATTTTCAACTTTCCTAAATTACTTAATTTGTTCTTTTCGATAGTCAAATTAAACATTTAAACCATTTTTTGTCAACTAATTTATTAAACGCTCTTTATCAAAATAATCTTTTATCAGATATTTGACTATTTTTAAGTCTTTAACTTAAATGCTAAAGTTTTGTTTCTTAAAACAATAGATTGGATCAAATATATTGAGGATTAACGCCAAAAGGAAAAAAGAAATGAGGTGAAAAACACAATTTAAATCTGCCAGATTTTAATATATAGAACCGTAGAAACCAATATTCTTGCAGGAAATACAATAATCAATTGCAATCATCAGGAAATGAACAACATTCCTGATTGTGTGATAACTAATCAAGAAATTATTGCAAGGTTGATATAATCTATTTGTTTATTTTCAATTTTTATTCTAAGTTCTAGTTGGATTGAGCTCAAGAAGGCTTGGACTTGACTTTGCTAGAAGTCGCGTTTGAGAGCAACAGCTTAGCTCCCTTCACAAGCTCTTCCTTGATCATGAACAGAACCGCAGCAGCTAAAACGCTCTGAACAATCTTTGTGCTCATCCCTTTGTAGAACCCGTAAAGCCCTTCATATCGAATCATTTTCAGAATCGCATCCAGCGTTCCTGTCATTCGAAATCCCAAAAAAAAAACTCTTAGTTTTCATCAATCCACGAATGTGGCCCTTTTCATGATCTTATACCAAGAGGACAAACCTTTGTACTGTTGTCTTTTGTCCCCTGTTGTGACCTGTTTGGCTTGAAGTCGGGACTTTACAACCAAGAGAGGATAAGTTGTGACTGTAGCTCCGAGTTTAGCCACAGCTCCAAGAAGAAATGTCTATGCGGACAAAGAAACATGGAAATTTGGCAACAAACATCTTATCAAAATAAACAAATGCAAAACGCTAGAGAACGAACCTCCAAAGCGGTCACGTTGCTGCTACCCTTCAAGGCACGTTTTTTCTTCAGCTTTGCTAACATTGTCTCGTACAACATAAATTGCATCGATGGATTACTTACCTTTAAGTTACAAAAAAACATACCTAACAGTCAGAAAATGCAACTAGAAAAAAAAATATGAGAGATTGAAAAGCCTACCATGATCAATGTCGGAATTACACCTTTCCAGAAGCCAGTCACTCCAGCTTCATCGTAAACCTCTCGAATCTGAAACATTGTCCAAATATGTTGTCTTACTATCGTCTTGAGAGGTTTATAGAGTTTAAAACGAGAAGCTGCCTATACCGTATTAAAGGTTCCATATGGACGCGGCTCAACTGGAACTAGAGCTTCTACATCAGAAGAAGGTGACTCGGAGACCGTCTTTTGACCTTTTGGCATTTTTCTGTGGGTCTGCATGATATACACAAGACGAATTAGGGGGAGAAATGAATGGCGAATACGAGTGAGGACAAGAAACCACATAGATTCGTGATTAAATGAAAAACTAAAACTAACACGAATTAAAAAAAAATATATATGTACTAAAAGTACAGAGAAAATGATTAGAGAGATATACCTGCATGCGGGTAACAATCACCCAAATTGGATTCGTCATAAGAACATTAACTGATCTGCACAGAGAAAAAGCTATCATATATCAAATGTGACAGCAGAGACAACAGAGATTAACATTATTGAACTATGGATGCTTAATAATCTTTGGCTGCCACACCACCAAAGTTTACAATCAAGACAACAAAACAAGTATGACTATAGGACCTGAAAGAAAATGTTACATCATCCACCCTAGAAGCAACACTAAATAAGAGCAAGAGATGATAGCATCAGCAATGTAACCACACGGCGAGCCTATACTTTGCATCGAAAAACTTTATGTACGGCATTGCTAAACTAATGAAAATCCGCATTGTAAAAGACCAAAATCTAAGCATATAACGAAAAAGAGAGAAAGGATTGATGTGTTTATTTACCCAGCCAAGGCAGCCACTAGAAGGGAAGAAAACATGCCAACTGATCCGTCACCCAACCCTTTCTTACTTTGTGAAAGAGCCGCAGCTTCAACTTGATTCCGAAACACTTGGTAGAAGTAGTAGTACACTCCCTGTCTCATCCACAAAAACGAGTGAGAGCAAGTAGTAACTTAGAGTCCTCTATTCTACATAAGTGAGAGAGAGAGAATATAACCTGTGATGCCGCAGTTCCAGCGAGAGACGGCGCCAATCCACCATATAACCGCTCCCATCCTTCTTGTTTCACAACCTTTTCAATACAAATCAAAGAGCAATTCATAAACTTCCTCTAAACTAACCTAAGAGAAGACTCTTAAATCCCAATAAACAATCGCAAAGCTAATAAGGCAAACTTCATAAGGAATCCAGAAATTCAGGAGCAAAACCTGACACATGTGTTCAATAGTTCCAAGCTTCCTCTTCTCCCTCTTCAGATCCCGCTCCGTCTGTTGACGCGTATTTACCTAATTTCAACAAAACACCATCGCTTCAAAACAAAGATGAAGATTATCATCCACAGGAAAAAATTGGTGGCAAAAAAGGAATCGTACAGTTTGGAGAGGATAAGTGAGGAGTTGAGCAATGATCCCACCACCAGCTCCAGCCAATCCATTGATCAAAGCGTCCGACATGATTTCTATCTTCCACACACAGATTTTTATTTCGTAAGGAAAATTCAGAAATCGCTACTAAATGCAAAAGACTTTAGGAGATCCAAAATTACCTCCGCGTTCAAATTGAAATCGTCACAACAACAACAACAAAAATACTTCCGGCGGTGGAGAATCAAAAAGAGCTTATGAGGCTTTCGTTGATGGCGTCTGTGAGCCGAGCTGCTTCTTCTCCATCCAAACACTTTTTCTTTTTTTTACTCGTTTCAGATGTTGTTGTTCATTCGAGTTGACGTTATGGATCGTAATTGACTGATGTACCCTTGGAACTTGAGTGATATTACGGAGGCTTACCTTTCTTTTACTTAGTTGGCTAGATAAGCAAAGCCCATCCTTCTTGAATTGCGTGTTGGGTTCATATGATGTGGGAGATGAGAAAGGAAAGTCTTCTATTTTTGCTTTCTTTTGTTTTGGTGGTGATGATATCATTCCAATTATACTTGCCTCGGTTGATTCAGTTTTTCAAATTTGGCAGGATATGGTAATACGAGTGAGGCATTCTTAGAGGCTTTGCTCATCATCAAATTGTTATACACTACTATACCAAACTTGAGAACAAACCAAACCAAACGATAGTCCACTGGCGTGTTATATTTGTTTGCTTCTTTCTTTCTTTGTCCATTTGTGTATATTTATCAACAATCGAATCTACTTTTCAATAATATATGATATACTATACTCTATGTATATGGAGTTGCCAAAACTACTAAGAAATACATGGAAGACTAACTACAAATTAATTAAAAAAACTCAAGTTGTTGTTAATCTACTTTTCAATAATATATGATACTATATCCAATGTATATGGAGTTGCCAAAACAACTAAGATATACATGGAAGATTAACTACAAAATAATTAAAAAAAACTCAAGTTGTTGTTAATCTTAGTAAGTTTTGAAAATTGATTTAAGATATATATTATTACTGCATAGTATGTCTTTTCACATTAAAACAGAAGAAAAAAAATGAGTGCAAACCCAAAATGAGAACAACTATGTCACAGATCTGATCCAGTTATTCCAAGGTTTCAGTAAAGGTTTCAGCAAATCTTGAGTAACACAATGGATTAATTGATTTGATAGTTTCAACGGTTTATTGACAGGTAGAAAAATTCTGTTGGAGTAAGAAAATTCTATGGGAGTAAAAGAATCATCAATACTACCATGAAATATGGAAAGCTCATGAATACTATATACGTGATGGAAACTTATTAAAAATACAGAAAAAACAATCGAGGAAAAGAATCAGATAAGATGCACAAAACATGTACCATATACAGTATGTAGCAAATAGCATTGATGTCCAAGGTCTAGAGATTGTTGGTGTGATACAAGGCATCTTCATTTGTTGAGTGTTTGACTGATCCAAAGAATTAAGTATGATATCATGGATTAAAAACAACATAAATCGACATTTCAATATTATATAATATTTTATTTTATATAGAGTTATGAATACTAATTTTTGAAAGATTTCTCTTAATAATATTTTAAAAAAAAAATTAAAAATATCACTTTTATGAATCATATCGTGTTCATTTTATATAAGTTTACATAACTTTTATGTTTAGTTTAGTTTTTTCTAAAAAGCCATGTAATCATGTAAATCCAGATATTAGTACTAAAGAAAGATATGATATAGATTGCTGTTTTCATTGGGGAAACACAAAACCTTGGCCCCATATTTTGCAGCAGAACTTGTATAGTACTTGATGAACCAATCGTAATTGATTCCTATGCTTATTACGATTACACGTCTCCTTCTTTAAGGTTTGCATAGGTAAGGAGAAGCATTTGTTTTGGCAAAATACTAAACATGTCATGAATCAAACACACTATAATCTAAGCCTATTTGAAACTAGTTCATTTAGTTCATGCACGCTAGCTTCTATTCCATTTTGTTACGTTTGATGAAACAAGACCTGTTGAATTGCAGCATTTTGTGTTATCATCCTCTTTCTTGGCCATTCACATCCTGTTGATGATACATTCTGCATCCTATTTCTTTGCCATTCACTTTTCATAAACAATGAGAGACAGCGTAGAACTCGGGAAAAACAATGTAGGCTGAAATACATAGAAGATGGTTTTATTAGATTTATAGCATTGCTGTTTAAATTATTAAGGAAGTAACAAAGAGAGAAAAAACCATCTGATCCTTCTTATCAAGATTATTTATAAAAAGAACCATTGTTCACAAAACATTAATCTGACTAGTTTGTCTATGACATTGTTCATCACATTTTACTGATACTATTCACATGATTATGACAACACGTTATCAAGTTACAGCAATGAACAAATTTTTAAATTGGATAGTTAACTATTTGATTAACATGAAACAAATATTTTAGATTGATAAGTTTACATTATATGTGTTAACATCATTTTATCGTGTTAAGTCAATTATTACATCATTTAAAACACTAAATTTCATTTTGAACATATACAAGCACATTAGATACTTGAGTCAGTTGTAATAGAGAGATTGTACTCATGAACCAATTTTCTGACGTTATCCCTGTACTCTTCCACCGGATCATGCTGTCTATCACTCGTCTTTCCTCTCAGAGCTGCATCGTTTGCACCAAGGAATGTCGTCGTAGCAGCAGGAGGAGTGACAGGAGTCAAAGAAGCAAAGAGAGAGAGAGAGAAGAAAAATACTGAGATTTAGGCACCAAAACTAGCCGCTCTATCGAGAAGAACAGGAGGAGGTGTTCCTTGGCGAAACACAGAGATTTGTCGGTCATGAGAAGAGTTGGTCAGATTTCATAAGATGATTTGTCTTTAGTTCATCAACGAAAATGTCACATATCATCAACGCGCGCATCTGAATTTAATGTTTTTTTCAATTAAAACGAAAAACTTTGAACGCGAAAGTGTAATGTAACATATGTATAACATTTTGATGGGGTCAACTTACAGAGAGTTTCATTACAATATTACATCGTTAAGTTCTTGAAAAAGAAGAAGAAAAAAAGCAAACCGTTACGTTATTTCATCAAACTCATTCAAACTTTTGACACATATCGCATGAACTCGTCGTCAGATTCTATCCCAGCCATCGTCTCCGGCGCTAAGACCACCTCCAAATCCACGCTCCCGTTTCCTTCTCTCCCCGGAAACGCCGATATCTTCCCGTCGAATTTATTCGACCGTCCGCTTCTAACTGCCACCGGCTTACCCCACCCGAAATCGTTGTCGTACATGGGAAATCTCGGCGAGCTCCCCATCGTTACCGACGCTCCGTCGAAATTCCCGAGAGGAAAGCACCTCGGATTCGCCTCCCAGTCCGCCACAACGCTTCGAACCTTCCCGTCTTTGTGAGCCGCCACGCTCTGGTTTAGCTGATCGGCTGTCCACCGGAGATCCCGAGACAGAACTTCCTCCGCCGTCGCGAACGTCGGAACGCTCTGGATCGCGTTTCCAAAGTATTCCGGGTCCAGTTTCGGGCTCAAGCGGTGGCGACAGTTAACAGCCATCCGAAACGTGGTCGTTTTAGTGCTCGGAAGCTTCCTCGCTCGAGTGATCGCACGCCACAGCAAAGCACATAGAGACTGAAACGAAGAGATCTCCACCGCAACGACGGGTTTATTCCCTGTTTTGGAAACGGCGTCGTTTCTCCCAAACAAACTCTCCAACATTCCCGTCAGTTTAACGTTCTCTTTTCCGTTAAGTTTATCGTTGCTTTGCTTCCCCAACACCTCAACTCCGTTTATCTCCACGTTATCCACCGTCCAGCTTTTCTTCCTGTTGCTGTTGTTCACCATGGCTTTCAGCTCAAGAATCTGTTCCCTGCTGAAACTGAAAATCCGTTCCCGTAACGGCTCGTTCTCGTCGAACGTCACCTTGGGCCCACCCTGTGGCACTTTGAGCACAGCCGGTGAGATTAGCACAGACTCCCGCGTAAAATCAGGATGACGTGTCACATTCTTAACCCCTCTAGACACCTCAGCGAACGTATTAATGAAGTTCCAAAGCGACGTTCCGTCGATCACGGCGTGGTTAACAGAGCAGCCGATGAAAACGCCGTCAAACAATTCCGTCACTTGAACGGCGAGGATCGGTCTGTTATGCCCCTCGTAACTCACCGCCCTGTCGTAGGAGAAAAACTCCTTGACGACGTCTGGAACATCGATTCCGCCGATAATGTCACTGACGTGGACGGACTTCGCATCGGCGAAAACGAAATCTGCGCCGGCGTCATTGCAAGTTAGGAAAACGTGACCGTGTTCAGAGGTGTAGAAGCGGCCGGCGAGAGGAGGGAAATGAGAGAGGGTTTTAGAGAGGGCTTGTTTGAGGTGATTGAGAAGCGCGTGTGGAGGAAGGTGAGGGCGCGTGAAGAGACAACCTTTCTGGATGTAGTGGCAAGAGAGCATGGGGAGATCGGAGACGGAGAGTTTGAGGTCAGCGAGGGTTGACTTTTGATCTGGGAAGATTCTGCTTCTTGAGATTACAGTTACAGAGTTCTCGAGAGAAGGCATTTTTTTTTTTTTGTAAGGGAAACAAAAAAAAACAAAGGCTCTTTGGTGCTCTGTTTTTAAGCTCTCGGTGGTGTTGATTGTCTGTGATGATGGATAGAGAGTGATGAGAGAAGAGAATGGGAGAGAAGAGGTTTATATAGATGGGAGGGAGGAGCCTTTTATGTTAATGTATTGGCTGATGATGTGGATAACTTTTATTTGGATTTATTTCTTTTTTTTATTAATTGTTATTATTGAAATGGAGCCTATATGTTCAACTTGTGTCTTGTTCTTTGGAGAAAATGTTTCCTTATTTCTGAATGTCTGATAATTTGTTCCTTTTTGTTGTTTTGTTTTGTTTGTGTAAAAGGGGTTGGAGGAAACACATGTAACAAATGAGAGTGTGTTAGGTGAATTCAGAGTGAATATAAACAAATAATTTGTAGGAAATTATAGGTTAAGTTAAAAAATAGATTTAATAAGAAAAATAAAATAAAATCATTACTTAAGATAAGATGATGGACCATCATTCAATTTTTTTGGTTATAGGTTTCACTCATTATTTTTCAATTTGTAATGATCACCACTGGTTTTAAGGAATGGTTTTAAACCACATTCAAATGACAACTTGGAGAGATAATATTTATTGATATTTTCTCCACATAAATATAATTTTGATACTTTCTACATATGTTAATAGATTATTTGAGTGTATCATAATGTTCTTATTTAAGATAAAATCAGTCTGTAATGATATCGGTCTAAATTATCTTTGTAAATTAGATATTTACTATATATGTTACACTGAAAGTTTAAAAACTTTAAATTAGCTCTTTTACGGAGAAGTAAATAAATAAACACTTGCAATTTTTTTAAGGAAAAAAATCTGTAAAAAATCTATAAGAAATGGAAGAAGTAGTACTATGAATTGAATACTGAGTCAGGGCTTGGAAATTGTGGTTAAAACGTTTACATCCCAGTACTGGTTTTAGTCAGCGCCAGCTTACTGTCCCAGTAAACACTTTTAGTCAGGTTTTAAAACACTGTTTTNGGGGGGGGGGGGGGGGAAGAGATATCCACAAATCTCAATAAATCCAATCCAACGTAGGAAGGGATATATATGAGTGACGCGAGACACGTATTTTAGAAATACTAGTCTGTAGACTATGGACAATTAGTAGCGAGTTGGTATTATTATTTCGGTTAATGTATTGCTTCATATCGAAGAGAATATCCGAAGAAAGAGCTTTGCATCGGAGTCCACAAAATACTGGTATGGAAATGCGAAATCCCCAAGTTTATTGCAGACTCTCGAGACCAGTAAACCCACGTGGCGTGCAGTGACGCGGTTTCATTTCTTACATGGCATACATGCACAGGTCAGTGTCTGAGAACGAATAGAAAAGGGTTGGTCGGATGTACCGGACGAGTTACATATTTTGAGGCTTTGCTGCGTCATTGACGATTGTTTTGTGTATCATTGCAAAAGACAAACGAAATTATGAAACGTTCGTGAATGGTTTTTTTTTCTTTTNTGAATGGTTTTTTTTTTTTTTTTTTTTTTTTTGTCAGAAACGTTCGTTGGTGGTTTATGAAAAAAAAAAAGTATGTGGTTACGAGAGAATATATATATATATATAAAGCAGCCATTTTATAAGATTTGTTTTTAGGGTCATACGCAATTCTTTGAAAAGCCGATAAACTGTTTGTAGCCAATTTGTGTTGCGCATACTTATATAACGTTTAACTATTTACCAATGAAGTCCAACTTTTGATCTACTGATGACACATTTACTGAATTCTATAGACATTAACTTATAAATATATCTTGATTAATTAGTGCAATTTCTNAATTAGTGAAATTTTTTTTCACAAAACAATTTTTTTTTTTTTTTTTTTTTTTTTTGTAAGACCGGGAGGGTATCTGGACCGAAGCCCAACTATCTCCGGGTTTGCAAATGGGCCCTAAAGCATGGGCCCATATCCGTGTGGCCAAATGGGGAAATGTTTAGCAACTTCGCACTTGAGGGGAATCGATCTCTGGCCTAGACCAACAGAGCGACTCCTCCCCAAGTGGAAGCCACTAGACCACCACCATTTGGTTACCTAACAACTTTGTATCGATGGTGTTGAGGTTATGAACAATGAATAAGTACAATAAGTTCATTAATATTTTTAAAAGACTGACGTGAAAATAAATGATTATAATTATTTCAGCTATTCTAACGCATCTTTATCATTTTTAGCAAAGAGATCAGCCGTTCAAAAAAGCAAAGATATCAATAATACAGCGACATATGATATTCATATCACTATCGAGCAAAATCTGGTTTTGTGTATTTGAGGTAAGAGTAAGAGAATTCGAAGATAAAAATTGCATAAATCTTTGACCATATGAGAGCTCAGATTCTCAAATCCAAAAGATTTTATCTGTATAAAGATAAATCATCTAAAACAACGTCCTTCGAATTCCGAGAGATTTGCATGGGGTCTGTGAACTAAGGAGACTTGTAATGCACCTTTTGTACCGTTTGTCTTATATGAATTTATACAAAGAATTAAAAAAAAGGATTAAAGATCAATCAACTCACAAATAATAAACTACTAACAATCAGAGAAAACTGAGATAATTAGCAAGTGTGCTTAATTAAAACACTATAAATCACTCTGTTAATGGGTTGTCATTCCTAAAATCCCGAAAAAAGTCGGCGTAAGGAATCTCATATTCAAATGATACAGTCTAGTTCCAACTGCTTTGGCCACTGTCACAACACTTCAAATGTGTATATTTTATTGATGAAAGTATTGTAACAAATTTTAAAATACTAATCATAGCTTATGTTTGAACTAACTTTGATATAAAGTGTCGGTTTCTGCAATTATTATACGAAGATTCTCGTTAACCGTCATTTTCAGTTTTGTCGGCGTCCTGAGATTTTATTATTGCAACTGCCACTTGAAGTGATCTGGTGCGATGCGGGAAAGGGAAGAACGCTCCTCCTTGACCGTTGGATTGGGATTCTGTCGTTTGTTTATTTTCATCGGACCGATAGTTTCTATAATGTGACTTTTTTTTTTCTTTTAAACTATATAACGTGAGTTTGGTTGTATATGTAAACTTGTGATTAATTATCACACATGATATAAACACAAGTGTTTGACTCGGAACGTTCTTGACGATTATTGACGCGCCACAGCTGGTCTGATGTATCGTCGTCGGTATTATTTGGAGAAGTACCTCAACTTCTTTTTTTCTCTCCTGATAAATATCTTCACTTTAAAAGATCTTTTGTACCTTGTTTTTTGTTTGTTTGAATATAATCTTTTGTATCTTGACTAAAAACAAAAAAAAGGATATTTTTGTATATATATTTTTAAAGAGATCATTTTGTATGTATATATGCACAATAAAATGAAACTTTAAATATATAGCCAGTCAGATAATGGTTTGGTGGTAGTTTCATTGTATGTGTGTGCAGCCCAAATTTGCTTTGTGATAACTTATAATATCGTGGTTGTCATCGAAAGAATTCAGAAATATATATATATCGTAAACGTTTAAATAGTGACATCGATTCAGACAGTAGGTAAATATGGTTAGAAAAAAAACAAGCAGATTGAACGAATTAACGATGCCAGATAATCAGAACAAAAATTGAATCTTAAACTATTATAGAAAGTACTATACAAATTTAATAATAATAAAATCTTGACTATATTTTAAACATCTCAAATTTTTTTTTTTAATTTATAAAAGATAACATGTTATTTAAAATTGTACTAATCGCTGAAGTTGGTCTGTATATATCCATAATCAATCAGGATTACTAAAGACCTTAATCAATCGGGATTTATTTATTAGTATATATGTGCGTCTACTTTACAAAATTTTGTCTTATCCCTCGTCCTTTGGAGACGCTAAGAAATTTTCTTGAATTATATATGAAACTATAAATAATTTAGCTGTTGATCAAATGAAGTATCATTTAGTTGTCCGGTGATTGAAAAAATAATTAGTGTATTAGATCAATTTCTATATCGCTCGCTAGATTAAGGTGAAGCTCTGAGATCTACCACGTGTATGACAGGTTGATAGTTCGAGCGAAGCTTTTATTTTCTGTACGTGGAATGTATTTTGTATTGGAACGGAGTTCAATAATTAAATTAAGATATGCTCTACGAAAATGTGAGAATTCAAGTAATATAATGGTTAATAGTTAATTAATTTATAGGTAACAAGTGGGTACATGCGGACCATTTTGACAGTTTAGAACCAGCCAGACATATGAGAAGCTTCGATCCATAACTTTCTGACGGTTTAATCATATATACGAATGTTCGTATCCTCTTTAGTTTAATGAAGAAAATCCTGCAAATTAAATTGTTTTGCTCTCCTGTCCCAAAATATAGTGGTTCAAAAGTCACAGATTTAATTGTTAACAAAATCAAATTCTCATAGTCATAATTTCATATTGATCCGTGTATATATGAAGTTACAAATCAGTAACTAATATTACTTGAGAAACTTATATTACTTCAAACGTTCGTCTATATCAACTATTAAGTCTAGGCAATCTCGAAGTCAAGATAATTAAAGTTTAATATGATGGACACTTGGTGATATTATGGGATACTTTGATGAGTCGTAAACTTATCATACTTATGGACCGATACAAATGCAAATTATCAAGTCAGGGTTCTGAGAATGTTAAATACATTAATTTTATATACGAATCATAAATTTGGAAGTGACCCATAAATCTGGACCATCGAATCATGATATATTCTGAACCAGCTCTTAGAAAAACAACAGAAAGAACCAATCACAATATCTCTATCATAATTTAGGGTTATATAATTAGTGAGCCAATTAACTTCTAAAATGTAGCTGTGGACCTGTGATGTGAAAGAAGGATAAATATGACTGGAAGCAAAGAAGAAAATAAATAAAAGCCAAACGTAGTATACAATACACACACTAATAAAATTTGAAGATGATTTTGGAAATAGTCGATAGGGATGAAATAAAGAAAGTGGCTATTGTGTGGTTTGTGCAGACCATTCTGACGATTATTTGATTGATACATAAGTAATAAACAGAAAACACTTGGCTATCCACCCATTTCGAAGGGCGCCGCTTTCTAACAACAACTTCATTTGATTGTAATTTTTATACGTCAATTTTAATTATTAAAGCTATTTGATTTTTATACTTATTCTTTATTATATATTCTTAGGAAATATATTTGTTTTGGTTTGTACAGAGAAAAAGTTTTGTTTATTACTTATTTAAAAATTGGGAAATTAGGTGCCATACCTAAAGAAAACTATAATTGAAAAACTAACCATTTTTCTTTTTTATATTCTTTCCTATCTCTTTCTTTCTCAAATAGTTTTTTTTTTTTTTTTTTTTGGTTATTCACCAAATTTTTCTTTAAAGTTTTCCAATTGGTAGCGAAAAGCAATTGTCCTTTCCAATTACAGATCTTCTTCTTTTTCCTTTGATCACATCAAACCCCATTATTTTGTTTTGTCGTAATCAAAGCCCATTAATTGATTGTAATTTTTACATTTTTATTTACATTAGCACATCGATCCCTTTACAAAATGATTTAAAAAAAAAAAATTAAGAATTAATCCATATAAAACGAATCTAACCACGCACGTTAAATTTAAATTAATTAATCTATAACAACAACAACGACACACTTTTAAAGTGTGTAAAGTGTAAAGTGTTTTTTTTTTTTCAACTCTTACACTGTAAAGTGTAAACAGTAAACATAGACAAAACAAAAAAAAAGTTTAATGTTTGGATTTAGCGTGTATGTTTTGTAAATATGTTTTATAGAAATATGTTGTATTCTCATAATTTTAAAAAGTACTACATATAAATACATACATAAACGTAAATTATTGTTCTAATGCTTTTTTTTTTGTCAATGCCTTGAAAGAAAATACTTTCACCCAACAAAAGAAAATATCTAAAAATGAAGAGAAAGGAAGAAAAAAGAGACATTCTCGATAGTCGATATGTCTCGTCGCCCACTACTGTCCGGTGCAGTACTGATGTACTCTTGTAATGGACTAGATTAGGATAATTTTTTTTTTTGTTTTGAAGTACGACCAGATTAGGCTCATTTCAGGCAGAAAGCCACACATCTTGTTTTTTTACTTCTACTCGAATTATAAATTAAGATTCCTGATATAGACGACAAAACATGCAACTAGAAAGACAAGAAAAAACAAAACATATACAATTCGTTTGCACTAATTGAAAAAAAGAAGTAATGATTTGAAATATATTCCTATTTTTAATGCATAAAGGAAAAAATATCAAAGCATCGCACACCAACATTTTTGTTTACTGATTTTAGTTTTTGTTATAAACATTTATTTAATACTAAGACACACTTTTGACATATTTGGATCATTTTTTATCAACAGTTAAAATTATATAAACGTAAAAATACACACATATTTTTTTATTTATTATATAAAACATAAATCAATTAACAATTTTGTTTTTGATACATATTTTAAATATTTTAACTTTTTTTAAAAAAAATTCACATAATTTATTTTTATTATATTAACAAAAATAATTTTTGGTTTCAATCAATATTTTCTCTTTCGATTGAATATAAAATTATATATTTATTTTTTATTTTACTAAAAAAATTTTTTGTACCTCATATAGTTATCTCTAAAAGATAGGTCAGTTTCTAAATTTGTTTTTTTTAGTTTTTATTCCACCTTTGTGGATTTATAATCTATTTTTTTATTCATTTCAAATAAATAAAAACCCTTGCATAGCAGAAGGCATAATACTAATTGACATATATGTCCTCATCTCACCATTAATGTTTATATATATATATATATATATAATATTTACTAGTAGATAAGTTTCAAAATTTTCTCCTTCTTACTCGGAAATTCAAAGTCTAAAACTATTAAAGTATTGATTAAACCTCTCCACAAATAGTTTCGTCCACCACTTCCACTTATATAAATTCGTATTTAACATATCTAATAAAGGAGATTAGAAAACAAATGATGCTTTTTGTCTAGAGAAATTTAACATGACAGTAGATGGTAGACCTACATGTCAAGAGACGTATATATATGCCAATTTTTTATAAAATTATATTTATCGAAATTGAGTTTAAAAAATCGCATTCTATACGTAAAGGGCACCCACGCACAATCTTATTGTGGGGATGACCTTTTAAGTGGCACCATTTTCTGCGGCCTTGATCTATCTCACGCTTGAACGTAAATGATATATTCCCATTAACAACAAAGAAACATTATCACAACATAAGTCAAACCTTTGACAAGACCCCGTTGGTGCATATATACTACATTCTTAGTTATTAATTAATTAGTAGCATGTATATGTACTTAAAAACGTGGGTTCATGTACCGCTTACTAAATGCATGTAACAACATACTTTGAACCAAGGCAGTGTTCGTCATATTCATTTTTATTCTTCCTTACTATAGCTTAAATAAAAATTATCTCTTTCTTTTCATTCATATTCAAATTCCGACTTTTGAGCTATGTTCATTCATCAATTGTCTCCACAATCTCGTGTTCAGAAGAAAAAGAGAGAGAAGAATATCAACTCTCGTTAAATCATTTGGATCGGAATGGGACATCTAATCATCGATAATATATCATCCATGCAAAACGATGAAAAAGTTAAAAATCCCAATTCGTATGGATTGATAGCGACGCATATGATAACTTATGGAATGAATCATTGAAAGAAAATTTGGAAAACTTTTGTTTTGTACTTTGTATTTCCACACCATTTCCAAAATAGAAAAAAGTCAGTTTTAAATCCATATTAGTAGCCATTAATGGAATCATTATTTTAGCGATTGTCTTTCATGTTCTTCGGAGAAGTGCTTACGAAGCTCAAGTTAATTGAGCTAATTAACGTAGTTCGAATCGAGAGATATCGAGAGACTTATTAACCTAATCTCTCCAAGGTGATTCTATCCAACTTCGAAATTTTCGAAACACCGCCCTTCAAAGCTCACTTAGTGAATCTCAATTTTTAAGAGGAGTTACATGAAGCAACGAAACAAATTGAAGATAGATGTTTTTTTCTTTTAAAATTCCATAGCTAATTTAAAGAGAAGTTCAAGATTTTAGATTTTAATTTCCTCATGGTAATAATGGGAGGCGAGATCAACCTCATTCAACCATAACCATCCTTTCATTGCCAACTGCTTCATCTAACGGAGATGCGAGAAAAAAAAAAAAAAACTATGTTATTCATTTCTAATTGTATCGAGTTTTGGTATTTACACAAAAACGTTGATGAAGTTTGTAAACATTTTTTTCTTTCACAAAACTTATAAAAAGAAATCACATAGATAAGAAAACATTTGCCTTACTACCTAATTTCCTCTCATATTTTACGCGTTAAGTTTATCCAAATACAAAACAAAGTACTAGTTATATTATCTGTGCATTTTTATTTTAAACTTGTGCCTTTTGATTGTTACACTATAAACTATGAAATGTATTACGTGCTTATTATCTACCATGCCCTCTGCCTCTTTTTGGTTCCCGGATAATCTTTTTTTGTGTGCAACCGGCTCCCCCATAATCAAAATTAGTATTGTCGCTGGTGATAATTAATAGACAAAATATATATTTTAATATCGGAACCCATCATGTCATGTAAATGCATCGAATCCAATCCTAAATTGGTGACAAAAAAGAAAGAATCCAACCCTCTAGTAACTAGCTAGTATAATTGTTTTCCAAAATATATTGATATCAAATGTGTTCATGACAGCTCACATTATTAGTTTTCAATGTAAATAAATAAATATAGTTCTAAGTAATGCCCATGATTAAGTACAGGCATAACCACCACTACTTCTACTACTACTGTACGAGGGATTGATTGTGACATATATAGGTATAAAAAATAACAATTAAGAAATAGTATGCCTAGGATAAATATATAACAATGATATTTTTCAATTATTTTATTTAAAATAAAACTATGTTTTTAACTATATCATTTTTTATTTTTTATTTTTTATTTTCTTATATTCATATTTTATAGGCACTACAAATTCCCGATTAGACTTTTACGTCTATACGTCTCTCCGTATGCTTTTTTTTTTAATCCAAAATCTCCCCCGTATGCTTGTCGTTTGCTTCTTTCAACCTGCACTAAAATATATGGAGACATCTCGATACTCTAGCTTGTGTTTTAAATACTTATTACCAATCTATGTATATATAGCTTAAAAATAGTTTGTCGGAGTCGTTAGGTTTAAAACGGGACCATGTAACTAGTAATTTGAATGGAGATCATGTGATAATATATCATGGGACCATCGATGGGTGGTTCATTTTGTTACACATTAGAATTATTTTGGTTATAAATACAAGGTCGACCGTGTTGAAAAGTCGAACCAAGGTGGATTATTTTGGATAGCCTAAACGCTGAGTCATAAATATTATTTGTAGCTAGCTACTGACTCATGCAGGCATGTGTTATGGAGAAGGAATTAATTAACTGATAAAATCATGAAATTTATTGAATTATTGCAAATTATCGTAAATAGGATTCTGCATATTTTCTCATAAAAAAGAAACAATTTCTATATATTCATCGGAGATCGATGCGACCTACTATTATAGCAGCTTAGCAGGCCACTACTACAAAAAAAAAAAAAATGGTTTGCCAATATATTGGTCAATACGTATGATACTGCGTATGTGTAAAGAAAAGAAAAAGCTGATGCTATGCACCTATGGTGACCAATAACCATTAGAATTTAGAGTGAAGGTAGGTGAAGTAGAATAATAAATTAGATTACCGTGAACCATGTATGCAAGTTGCTCACTTACAATACAAGTGCATGCATACCTTTAATGTTGACCCATCTACACACCGGCCTACACTGCACATATTGTTAAATTTGTTATATACGGCCATATATACAACATATATCTTACGTATGTTGAGAAACCGTATTGTTTCTATGATCTATTACGCATCTGTACGGTGAGAACAAATATCCAATGGACATGGCGTTTAAGCATCGCATAATTCATAAATAGTTGTGGCATATACAGCGTCCCTTTTTATTAATGCCCAGAAAAGGAGGTCAAAAGCAAAATCGTATTATATAGTTTTGTTCTGAAATTCTTATCAACACGAAGTTTTTGTTTAGTATCTCGAATCAAAAATGATTTTGAGTCAGATCACAACGAGTTATAGCTATGACTTATGAGACTACGACCATACCATTTATGCTATTACCTAAGTAATCCCCATCAAATCCTCTTATATAGTCAAGCACTTCTTTCTAGTTTATAGAAAAAGAAAAAAGAAGAGAATTGGGCCTAATAAAGTACGATTCTCCTCCAAAAGTGACACAGCCGAAGAGAATACCAACAGAAACGCCCACCAAAGATCAAAGTTCTTAGCATTGATAAATTTCTCCAGATTCAGTGTAACGCGAAAAGAAAAAGCTCATTTTATGTATCTTGCTTAAAATTAGACACCGCACTAACGATCTTTTGAAACTTCTTTAAACTCATGAAAATGAGCGTTTTGTCTCTCTCTAAATTGCAATTTTGGGAAGCTACAACAAGAGACTGAATCTTACACAATCTTTGTCAAAAACATTGAAACCAAAAGCAACATTCCACATTTTCCAGCAAAACCGTTTGTATCAAAAAGCTTATTACAGCATTTGAGCAGCTGTGTTAAGCTTCTCCGCTAGACTCAGCTGTGTCCTTGTTATGCTTGATAGGTACAACAGAAGCAATTGGTCCTGTAACAACACAAAACCCATCCATTAGTTAGGATCATATGTTTTGTTTTGGCTTTAAGAGTTTTGCGATCAAATACCTGGAGACTATCATTCACGAGGTTATCGAAGACTTGTGGGGGTAATTTGGGAAGGGAGGCTACTGCATCTGCAATGAATCGTCCTATGTTGTTATCTGGAGATGTTTGACCTTCCTGCGAAATTACATGAAAAACACTGTATCAAAGATCATCTATGGTGGACCACAGACTGTCTGTTTTAACTAAAGTGTATAATAAGCTCACCACGACGCTGTCAACATATTTGTAGACATCGTTGATTAAAGACAAGAGCCTCTCCATTGTTAGCTCCATCCCTTCCAAGTCATTTGGGAGTTTGTCGACAGCAGTTGCCTTGAGGACATCGACTGCAAAATCAAAATGATGTTTTCTTAATCGGTCAGAATCAAAAATAATTATAAAGCCATAAGAAACTCAAAAGCTAAGATCCTCAATTCAGTTCACTCATTCAGAATCATTAAAGAGATAATCTCTATGTATTGTATCAAGCAGGCAGAGACTGACGATGAGTACTACTAATAAATCACGATACGGAAGATGAAATAGAATACTTACATCCGACTCTCTCAGCCTCAACCATACGGAGATCAACAGGAATCTCTTGGAATTGAGCAGCGAGTTGTCGATCGCCAAGTGAAAGGTTTGAAGAGACGAAAGCTTTGATGGTACCCTCACCATTTGTAAAACCAGTGTCAACAGTTAAGTGAATTGGGTTGGGGACTTCTCTAGCATAGAAGTCATGAATCAGTGCACTACCGCCATTGACACCAGCACCAGTAGAATACCTACAGATCAAACAAAAGTTGGTTCAATCAGCTATTCCAAAGTTAAAAACTAAAGCTGATCAAGTAATCGTAAACGAAAGAGACGTTTAACTGAGACGCACCAGCCAACAATTACTTCCTTGGGATTCACCTTAACGTGTGAAGCTAACATATTGTGGTGGTAATCAATATCCACAGCAACCTGCATCCATTATGCAACCATAAACCCTCAAAACGCATAATAATTCACATTCCCCAAAAAAAAGGCTAAAATCAAACAAATAACACAAAAAGGAATGATTTTTAAGAACACAGCATTCGCTAACTGACTAAATTCTTCTAAACATTCCACAAGCAAACAATCATATCTTACTCTTCAGCTACCAAAACAGATCTACAATGACATCAGAGGTCGAAGAGTCGAACCTGATCGGAGGATTCATTGTGAGGGACGGCGTATGAATTGCGGATATCGACGGTTCCGTCAGGTAGGATAGATCCGAGGAGAGTGCCGATGACTCGTTCAGCTGAGTCAGGACGTCTCACGAAGCAATCGCACACGTTAAAGATAACCAGAGGGTGGATCCTCGCCGTCAGAACAGCTGTAGTCGCGGAGGCCGTCGATGACGGAGCTACGAACTGCAAGACGGTGTGTTCGCTCGCCGCCGCCGCCGCCGCCATGGTTGAGATTCTGAGGATTGAGAACGGCAAAAGGCGCGCGAGTCTGTGGAGATTTTAGGGTTTCCAATGCCAGCCAAAGGGGAAAAACAAGGAAGAAGGTTAATACAACGGAGATAGATTCGCTACTAATGGGCCTAAATAGGCCCATCATTTGATTTAGTGGATTATACAAAAAACACTCGTTAGCCAGCCATTTCCTCATTTCAACAACACTTCTTAATGTCATTTTCCACGTTGTTTTCGATTTCGTTTACTGTTTCCCTTAATCGACTATGTTCAGTGCCAGGATCGATGCTGGTTTTCAATTTCGTTACTTGTATTTGCTGATTGGTTTATGACAGTGTCGTTTTTGTATATCTACATTGCTACTGATTCTACATTCTTACAAGTGATTAGTAATTTGATCCTATTTCAAACATAGAAGATATTCAAACAAAAAATATTAGAAAAGAAAAACCACAACTTCTGTTTCAAACAACCGATTCAAAGCAAAAAACTACTTTCTTGAATTGAATTTCTTAACATTTAGACCCAAAAACAAACTTTTTTGAATTAACCAGGAAGAAACAGGCGCTGAATTAATTAAGCTCTCTCTTAATCTCAAAACCGAATTCGCTTCTTATTTTTGTTTAGACATTCTGAATTAGCCAGGAAGAAACTGAAACTGATTAAGCATTTTGTATCCGTGTTACATCGCATCATCATGCACTATCATGATAGCGAAGTCGTGTTTTTTTTTCCTCTGTCACATAGTCCATGCTAAAACACCTAAACAAGATAGGTGCTAATTTGTTGAGAATTAGTCAGCACAGATTAGTCGTTACTCGTTAGTTGACCACTCAATTTCTGGATTAAGAGTCTGGTTCGTACTTCTCATAAATACGGATTGCGATTTTTGTACGTGTTGCTTTGCTAATAAGAAAACCATTGATTGATCGTGTAAAATGAATTGTATTCAAATATATGGATCGTCAAATGTTCCAAAACTTCAGTAACTTAAATCTAAATCACCAATTTAAATTTGTATAAATAACACGCGGTATTAAGTTTAAAAAAAAAAAAGAATTTGTTTTTGTTCCTCGTCCTTTCTTTTCATCCCACGTGGCTCCAGAACTCTCCAAGAAACGTCTTTGCCGCGTCAAGGCTCGGGAAATACGTCGGCTCCATGAATATCTGACTCAACGAGTCACAAGACTCCTGACTCGCCGTCGCGTTCGTCTCCGCACTTCCCATCATCGCTGCAACTAACTGCTTATACGCAAAGAAGAAACTCTTCGCCGCTGCTTCCACAGCTTGCATCCCTTGAAGCAAATGAATCTTATCACACTCTCTCTTCGTCGCGTACATCCTCATCGCAGCTTCCTGCAACCTCGGTCCTCCGGTGGGATCCACCTCAACCTCCAAAACCGCCGGAACCTTCTGCCTCAGATCCTTAGACATCTTCATCATCTCAACCAATCCTTTCGATCTAAAACAAAACGCATCGTTCTTCCCACTCGATTTGATCTGCAACTGCTTCTTCAGCTTGAGAAAATCCTCAGGATCCATCAGAACGTGAAGATCTTCAACCTCCGCTAAAAGCTTCCATATCCTCTCAAGCAAGTAAACATCGCTCGAGGCTTTTCCGAATCTCCCTTCCTCGATACTCGCGTTGATTCGGTTCAAGAGGTTTCCTGATGCATGGATCCACGACTCGAGGATCTGGTGAAGGATGTAGAGCGTTTGATTCTCCTGGTTATCGATATGATCAGCGTAAGGATTATCCCTCAGGCTATAAAGCTCGTTAGGTCGACAAACGGCGTCGTATAGGAGATTCTTTTTACCGGAGATGTTCTGTTCCCCGAGTCCGAGCGTGTACTTACACCCACGCATCTCGTTATCTATCGTGCACAGGATCTTTTTCCCTAAGGCTTCCGATTTACGCCACGTGGCTAGCTGTGGTAGCAAGCTGAGAGAGCTCCGTCCATCTCCCACTGGAGCCGATCCACCTTCTTTTTTCTCCTCTTCTAATCCCTCGTCTTCGCAGATCGCTGCTATCAGCTGGATCTGGTTCGTGACGAGAGAGTCCAGCCGTCGGTTCCATTCGCGGTGGTTGATGTACGGTCTTGCGTCGGAACAAACGGCTAAAACAAGACGGAAAGTGATCTCCAGAGCTTGGAGAGCCGGTTTGAGGATAGGCTCGTCCGTCCACTGAGGGTAATCACGTGATGACCAGAGCTTTCGAAGCTCAGGGAGACGGAGGTAAAGCTCGTAAGCGGAGCAAGCTGCTGGAGCGGAGCATGAGATCGGTGAAGAGACGGTGACTTTGAACGGTGACGGAATAGTGACGTGGAGTTTTGAAGAAAGCTTTGGTGAGTTGCTTGGTAAATCCGATGACACCATCTTCCTCTTCCAATCCATATCAACCATTTTTATCTCTATTTTTTTTAAAAAAAAAAATATTTTCTTTCTCGAAATTCTGTTTGGGTTTTTTGATTTTTTATAATTCGATATTTGATTTGTGATGAGTAGAAGGAGAGGAGGAGAGTGTATATATATAGAGAAATTAGAAATGGATAAAGGGAAGGAGAAAGGCGTGTGGAATTATACCGACGCGACGATTCTCAAAGTCAGCGTGGAGACGCGGTCTTTTTTTTTTTTTTCTTAGATTATTTGAATAATATTTTTTAATTATCTATTTTAGAAAGAAATAGAAAAACCAGTCGTGGGACTGTGGATGGATTAATTTCAGGATAATCTTTTTCTTTTTTTGGGGCTTCTAGGCGGAGGATACACTTTAATCTCTCCTCTATTTATGATAAGATCATCATTTTTATTGCTTTTGTACTGTCTCCCAATAAAAGTTAAAAATGACTGATTAAACGAATGTGGGTTCATTTAATACAAAAAGGAACATTTGCCCTGTTCGGTAAGAAATTATTCTCTCAAGGAAAAAAAACACAGCTACGTACTTCCTGTGTAGCATCCTGTATTCCCTATATGACACGTCTACATCTAGTAATCTGTTGTGGTAGTATTTTTTAAATCAAGTCTCAGTTTTAACTTTCGTTATTTATATATACTATACTGCTAATGGGTTGTTAAATATTTGGCATATGATATTACTATATCAGCAATCTATTCCTCTATTTTATTGTATATTTTAGAAAGCTTCTTTTTTCATCTTAATGTTTAGAATATGATTTTTGTATTTGGAGTATAGAAATTTTTGATTAGATGAAATATGCGATATATACGGTTGGGTCGATAAGAATGTAAAATTTCTGCAGTTACATAGTTTTGAAAGTCAATAATGCGTTGTGGGTTGTCACTTATGAGCAGATCCCACTAAAACTCATATTTATTCCTAGAACCACAATTTTAAAGTTTACAAGCTATATATTTAGTTCAAAACAAATAAATCATTGAAAATAATAGCTTTGGTATGTACAGTCATAGATCTACAACTACAATTTCAACCAATCATGTACATGGTGTTTTGAATTATAATACCAATATAAAATCATATATACTAGTGAAACGAAGCTGTTTTGAATGGAAAAAAGAGTTTTATATGATTTTTTTGAAAAAAAACTGTGGAAGTTTTAGGTTTTAAAATCCCTTTTAAATTGAATTAGCTTTTGAAAATTCTTATTCAAAAAATAATGTTCTGTATAAAAAGAAGTCTGGACCCGAAATACAAATAGTTTTATATGATGCACAAGCTATTTCATAACATGTTAACTGAACCTAACATAAATCACGCATGTGCTAGGACGGATACATAATTGTTGTATGTATATATGAACGTAATTTGAAACTTTAATATATCAAACCAATGGTATCCTATTTATACCGATCTAAAACAAGTATTATCTAAACAAAACTATGTGGAATTTTTTTAGTTACATAGAGGAAGTGGAAAAATAGAAAGCTACCTAGAAAGTAGTAGATTCTAAAAACATCAAGGAAATCTAGAAAGACAATGTTGGTCTATCGTTGATTCGTAACTTACATCTAATCAAAGTTTTGAGAAATTCTTTTTCGGCTTTTTCAATTTATCAAAATTAACACGGTTTTTTAAAAGACTATCTATAAGCTCAAAAGATCTAGTTATACTTGTAAGTGATTGTTTTTGTGAGATGCGTTCGCTTGTTTAACACATATATCCTAAAGTAGGTTTGTATCGTTTCCCTGTTCTCCCCCGTCTCGTATCATATAGCTATTATTTTAAACGCGGATAAAATTTATTATTTTTAGGGTGTGCAAACGATAAAACAAAATTCATATAAAAAGTTATTATTTTAGTGTGGGAATTCAGACGGTGCCGTGGTATGTGAATAAAAGATAAAGAAAACAAAAAGAAAGGGCACATGGACATAAGAAGTAGGAGGAATATAGATGCGAAGCTTATCCAAAATAATGTGAGGAAGGTTGGAGTTTGGTCTCAATTTCATTTCGAATAGTTAATACTAGGAAGCTGTCGTTTCCTTTGACTTTGGTTTTTCTATTTTCTTCAAGTTCAATATTCCATCTAACAGATATTTTATTTATTTATTATGACTGATAATAAGTTTTTAGTGATTAAGAGTACTAATTTTTGAGATTTAACCGAATGTGTTTGACGACAAAAAAAAAAAAAAACCCCGAATGTGTTTAAGTAGGGGTGGGCATAAATCCCGTCCCGTTTCGACCCGTCCCGTTTTGTCCCGTTCCCGTTCCCGAATTCCCGTCCCATATGTTACCCGTATTCCCGT